>APFE030599581.1:4312-16258 GCA_000404065.3 Pinus taeda
TCAAGGAGAGATAAATCAATTGTCGCTTGAAGCTCATGAGTAGGACTAGTTATAAATGGTACTTTTATCTCTTAACCATTTCTGCTTATGCGTTAAAATGATATTCAGTTTTCAGTTGTTTATATATTACAGCATGAATGTTTGAGTTATCATTTGGCACTTTTGTACGGTGATAACTATTTGTTTATGTTTAATGTATGAATAGCTTATTTATGCGATAAGTTTTCACAACTGTTTCGTCTAACTTCTTATACGAAGTAGTTCATCTTTATCAAATTCTTTTCTTATGATAGCGGAATGATCTTTATTACTAGTTATTGCTTGAAATCTTTTTAGATCGCATAGAAGAAAGATCACACCTCGGGTTAGCATAAATTTCGATGTTTTTCTGTTTATTAGAATACAATAGCATAGCATTAGATTAGAATTAGGATAGAAGTATTCCATTTAGAACAGAAATACCCATCTTTCTGACACACACACATTGAATTGGGAAACTGGTCCCATATCCCCAGTCGGACCCACTATACCAAACGGATAAGGAGCTGTCAACCAAGGTCCGGACCGGGCGGGTATCCCCCTTGTTGTTGACCCGATTTTCGAGGCCTTCAACACCAAGGCATATGCATAACTGTTGGCCCTTGGCTAGTACTAGATACATATCAGTAGATAAGTTATGGCGATCGCCATTTGCTAAAGGTAGTAATTCAAAACTATACAAAAATCACCTCGCAGAGGTGTTTGAGCTAGTTCAGTTTGATGAGCATTATATATAATATATATATATATTATATATAATAGGTATATATGTACATAGATATTTTCAAGAAAAGACAACTGATAGAAATAAAAACAGAATTTTTAGGGCTTGTCCACCCTATGATATGCATGATCTATATATGGGTGGTGATAATATTGGTACTGTTTAGCACCGTCTTGCTCCTGGATTATCCACAGGCCTCGGGGTAGTATCGTGGCCTCCTTGGAAAACCTTTCAACACTTACGTTATATTCCCTGTAAATGTGTTGACATGAAATTGAGTTAAAGTTTGCTTTGAAGGTGAAAACTTCGTCCAATATATTTCTAAGTGTATGAGCATGATAGTGATTTGTATTGTTGAACTAATTTATAGTGATTTTAGAGTCCCTAAAAATCTGTATGGTTGTGCACTCGTGTGCTAATGCAAAATGCAATAGGTTTTTGAGGGTAATTAGTTCAGCGAAATCGTTTGTCCCCTCCCCCAAACCAAGCTGGACTTTATATGAGTGTTGTTCTGATATATGCAAAATGAAACCACCTCGACAGCCATGGGATTGGGCAGTGCCATCTAAAAATGACCATGGGTGAGATTTGTTGATTGGTCTCGAGGAGAGACTGTGCCGAGTGGGGGGATGGACAACCTCCGGGATTTCATGGTAAGCTGCCATTGCCCTCGCGATGATAAGAGGCCATTGATCCACAACTCCATTGAAAATGATATCATTTCGGGTAAGCCAAATGGTCCAACACAGGAGGAGGGGTAAGCATATTTTTTTAGTGACATGGTGAGCAACAAACTAAGAGTTCCAAGCTTGTGTGATAGAGTGTCCTTGCCACCTTTCCTGGATGGATAGAGACTGAACAATTGGTTGCCATAACTGAGCAACTGTAGGGCAGTGTAGGAGCAAGTGCTCATTTGTTTCAAATTCTTGTTTACACATAACACACTAGTGTGGCCCATAGAAAGATTTCTGGGTGAGGAATTCTCCCGTCGCTGTTTTGTTGCTAAGTGCACTCCACATAAACAGATGGGCCCGAGGAGGTGCTTTCAATTTCCATAGATGGCGCCACCATTCCTGTATTGCCTTTGGTTTGTGATCCGAAAGGAGAGAGAGGTAGCCAATTTTCGAGGTGTATTTGCCTTGTTCTGCTGGGGTTCAAACAAGTTCGTCTGGTCCTTCTTTAATACAAACATGTGCCTCAGACAGAGCATTTAAGTATCCTTCCCAAGATTGATGCCACTATACAAGGATGCCAATATTGTCATCTGAAAACCATGCTTGCTCTAATAAAGAGTTGTGTTCCATGTCTGCTAACTGTGCAACCACCTTGATGTCCCTTTGATGTAGATGGTGTATCAGGTCAGGAGGGAGTTGATATCTGTTGCCTCCCCCGATCCATGGATCCATACCAATGCGCACTTGATTGCCATCATTTATTCTCCAAGCCAGGCCTGCTCTGGTAAAAGGCATAGTTTACAGTATTGCCTCCCAAACAATAGAAATGCTAGTGCGTGGCCAAACTGGCAATCCGACCCAATCCATGAGCTGCTGTGGCCAAACATATTTGTGGTATGTGACAATGGTCCAGAGATTCTGTGTTGTGAGGAGAATCCAGCCCATCTTTGTTGCTAATGCTTGTGCAAAGACAACCAAATCCTTGAAACCCCATCCACCCCATCTTTTTGGTAAAGAAATTTTTTTCCAACTAACCCAAGCAAAAACTTTTCCTTCTTTTTTTCCATTCCAGAGGTATCTGCAGCATATCCTCTGGATATGGGTATGAATTCCACGAGAGATCCAGGCCAGCGACATCTAGTACACAGGGGTGGCTTCCAGAACAGATTTGATGAGGACAAGGCGCGCGACTCTGGATAGGAACCTATGGTTCCAATTTGTCAATCTCTTTTCTATTTTGATCACCAACCAGATCCAATCTACAATCCTGTAGCTATCTGGTTTAGTCCAAAACCCCAAATATTTTAGGCATTTGCTAGAGGGTGTAGTTGGTATGGGAAGAATTGAAGGGCAACTTTGTCTTCTTGAGGGGAGGTGTGTGACAGAGTGATAGTGGACTTGGCTTGATTAGCAACCATACCTGTGGCATGTGTGAAAAGTGTTAAGATTTCATGGAAAGTAGTGGAGTCTCGGATGCTACCATCAAGAAAGATAAGGACATCGTCAACAAATAAGAGGTGAGTGAGATAGTAGAGCTCGCTCATTTTCAGTCCTTTGAGTCTACCATCCATTTTTTCTATTGGAATGAGCTTGTTGAGGCCCCCATCACATTCATAAACAAAAGGGGATAGAGAGGGCATCCTTGTCGGAGTCCCTGCTCTGCATGAAAGAAATGTGAGGCTGACCCATTTATGAGGATGCTAAAGGATGCGGAGGTGATACAGCACATGATCCAATTCGTGAATGATGATGGGAAACCCAAGTTAATAAGTATCATCTTTATATAGAGCCAACTAACCCAGTCAGAAGCCTTTGCAAGATCAATCTTTAGGACAATGCCTTTCAAATTTTTGACTTTGATAGAGTGTAATGCCTATGGCCTCGTGGATCTGTTGAACCTGTAGGAAAGAAAATTGCTCAGGAGATATATGGTGGGAGAGGATGGGGCAGAGCCTATTTGCGATGATCTTGGCAATGGTTTTATACAAAGAATTGTAGAGAGAGATAGGGTGGAAGTGATTGAATGATGATGGGGAGTCTGATTTAGGGATCAAGGCAATAAAAGTGGAGTTTATGGCCTCATACATTTTACTTGTGATCCAGCATTCTTCAACCACTTTGAGGAGATCTTGTCCTATAAGCTCATAAAAAGCCAAATAGAATTCAATAGACCATCCGTCCGGTCTCAGACGTTTATCTTTTTTAAACCATTTCAGTGTCCCTTCAAGTTCTGCAGAGGAGATTGGGGTTGTTATCTCTTTGCTGTGTCCATATCGACGAAACTAGGAAAGTGTCCCGCCAAACGAAATATTTCTACAAGATTTGTAGTAGGTGGTGGTTTGTAGAGTTGTTGGAAGTGAGAGTTCCCCAGATGTGAAAGATGGCAGAATGTATTAGCAATACCTCCATCATGCGTGGGCATATTCCAGATAGTGTTGAAGACTTTTTGCCCATTGGCATAATTTTGAAAGAACTTTGTATTCTCGTCTTCAGGTTGTAGCCAGGTCGCTATGCTCTTGAGGTGCCATGATTCCTCCCTTTCCTTCAGAATTTTGGATCACTGATTTTCTAATTTGATAAGGTGGGACTTTGCTTTTGCAGATAAGAAGCCCCTATTCTGGTCATCCAATAGAACAACCAATGATGACCTCAACAGTGGCGAGGGTGTTGTCATCCTTCAAGGTTTTTTACTTTGCCCATTGGATAGATAATCTCTTGAGCTGAGAAAGGTTGTAGTAGAAACCTTTTTTAGCCAGGGTGCGTCCCCTAGAGGGAGGGTTTGCCAGCCAAAAATCGGTTTTCCCGCATTGGGTTTTTCTGGGGACGATTGTCCAAAAATAACGGTGTCCCTTGTGTTGTCTCAGTTTATTTCAGCTGTTGATCTGTATATTTGTGAAGGCTGCAATTGTGTTTACTTTGATATTTATGTTATTAAATAACTTGTTAATGTAAAAAACAAGTAGGAGATAGTAAACGAGATATTGCAGTATGGGTTTTTGATGTGTTAGATTTATAAATTTTCACATTTTACCCTTATTGGATTTCATATGGAGAAAGTAGAGTTTTAGATCTCACTCAAAATCCAGCAGACTTATTTGTTTTTCAGGATTTCAAGATTTGGGGGATTGCAATGTTTCCATTGGATTTTGTCATGTACTAAGGTATGGAATTTGTATTTAATCAAGAGAACCAAGTCCTCTATGTAGGGGAGACTTCCAATAATCAAGAGCACCGAGGGTACAAGGGTATGGAACTTGTATTTAATCAAGAGCACTAAGGTTGTTCGACTATCCAAGAGGAGACTCCCAATCAAGCATGAGACAAGAAATTAGAAATTTCTCGTGGTTGATTTTGGATATTGCTATTTTCATTATGTGATCATTCATGAGTAAATTTGATGTAAATTTAGAGATTTATAGTTTATGCATTGACATTGGACAATTTGATCATAATGTAATAAATTAGAATGTATCATGTATGCTTTATGATTGCACATATTTCTTAACTGTGCTAATATATCTCTCTCTCTCTATATATATATATATATATATATTGCGTTTCCCCATTTCCAAAATTTGGGGGGGTCACGTTTCGTATCCGTACCCATTTCGGAAACTCTTACTCGTTTCCCCGTATTGTGCAACTTAGCTTGAAACGCTGTTAAGTGTGATGGATTTTGAGTGAGATCTAAAATTCTACTTTCTCCATATGAAATCCAATGAGGTTGTAACCACTCTCGAACATCTTGAGCCATTTCATGGTAATGTTAAAAATTTAAGAAAAAGGATGAGTGTCACTCATCCTTTTAGTTTAAGAAATTAACATTAACATGAATTGCATAGCAATACTAGGCCCATCAGTTTGAATACTAGGCTAGCTTAAGGGAAAATTAGAAGTGGGCCAACCAAATTAAAAGATAAAAAATAAAAAAAAAGGCAAAATTTTTACGTTGGCTGACATGAGTATTGATCGCACAGAACCTGTCCCGAACTAGTCGGTTCGGTGAAATAGGCTAGTTATGAATATACCAATTTAAATGATGGATTCAGTAACTTACTTGAACATCTGAAGAGTATGCTGAAATTCCTCACACCATCCACCAACTCGAGAAATACAAGGACACACGACTCCTTCGTTTTTCAACTCGCTTTACAATCCCGACTTAAGGCGATCTTGGAACAAACTGTCCTCAGACAGGCGGCCCAACAGGCTTCAGAATTAATTCAAATAAAGATATTACATACCAAGTTATGCCTTAGAGTAGAGCTTTCTAGTCTCTGGTCTCTTAAAGCACATAATACAAACACTCTTTCACACACTCACACACACTCACAAAAACAAATGTGTCTATCTACACACACAAGACTCATACTTATAAGTTTAGAAACATATGAGAATTGTTGAAGGTCCTGTCAGACATTGCTTAGTCTTGACAGTGTCTGTTCAATATTCTCGAGTACAATAATTAAAAGAAAATGCACTACCAAGGTCCCATCGGACTTCGATCACTATCATAATCGAAATCAGGATCATGTGCTTCTGATGAAGATGAGGGAAGCTTTTGCTTTAACCATGATTGATTTAACCACTCCAAATATTCTGTCCCCCTGTGTGGTCCTGTTGTTCTTGAGCATCTTGGTAGAAATCCATGAAAATGGTTTCTTTTTCGTCGGATACCTTCTCTTTTCCTTTTGCTGTAGTTGCTTTTTCTTTTGTCGAGACTGTAGAAGATTCTCCTTTTAGTGGTGCCTTGGATGATTGTCCTATATCAAACTTTATCGTGTTAGTTGTAACATGGAGATTTTTTTGTGGAAAGAGATATTTATTGTCCTCTTTCGTCCACCGATTTATATAAGCCATTGGATCTATCTCAATGTCAAGGAAGGAATCCTTTTTGCTTTTACAGAATTCAGGCATTGTTTGAACTGACAATTCGACTCCATCTAATAATTACCATTTGAAAATTTGAAACATGCTGACAGAGCGTTCTATGGCACATTGGACCCATAGTTTGTAGTTATGATTGATATTCTCTTGCTGCTGCCAACCGAATTCAAAAATCATAGATGAACAAACCTTGGTTGACAATAATAAATTTACCAAAAAAACTACATCATCACTCCAATTTCCCGCCATAACACTAATAGTAATTAATGCCTTTGAATTAATCAGTAATTAGATTACTCCAAATCTTCCTTGAAGTGTTTCCAAAGTTCTGATCATAGACAATTTTTCAGGTAACTTGAGGCTGTGAAATTCTTTAAGCCATAGAGTGATTTTCTTAATTTCTTCATTATTGTTGGCTATCACAGAGGTAGCAACTTGTTCAGGGCCATATAATTGTGCAAAATGATTTGGGATAATAGGATTTCTGAACTCTAAACTTTGATAATCCCAAGGTGTCGAGAATGTTCGTAGATATTGCAATGTCCTTTCAACACATTAAGAAGCTCTTGTCTGGGGCTTCTTTTGACAACGACCATTTTTTATTTCCCAATCTGTAAATGGTTCAAAGAGTTCATACTGGGGAAATGAATCTGTTCCTGCAAAATTTTCATCATTTCTCTGAAGAAATGCAACATCAAGTTCTTCAAAAAGATAAGGAATTCTTAATGACTTTAGAAACCTTCCTACCCTTTCGGTCATATTTATTTCATCCAAATCCAGCATTTTAGTAGAAGTATAAACAGCAAAGGAGAAATCTATACCTCCAATGATCTGATAATAATTCAAAGTTTGCAAAACCTTGATCATGGATTCAGTATACTCTTTAGGCTAGTAATCATCTAGAGTCTTGAAATAAGATTTTACCTTCATATTTGGCAGAGGATATACCTTTACCAATTCTTCATCTAGACCCAACAACACACCAACATTTTTGGACTGCCAAGCTTGACATCTTTGTATCCACTGATTTCTTCTCATTCTCAATCCAATAATCTTTTTAATTTCTTTGACCACATCACCAAGAATTAATTCAAGAATCTGAAATCTTTTTACAAAAGTTTCAAAGTTATCATCTACAGGGGTCTTACCAGGAATAACAAAAATATCAATTCTTTGGTTATGAATATGGGCCTTATTCATTTCTCTGGTAAGAGAGTCAGCTAAATAATTGGAAATACCTGGCACCCATTCAACATCAAAATCATACATTTGAAACCATATTTGCCATGCCAAAAGTCTACCTCTTGCGAGCTGTTTTGATATCTTGGCTGATAAGAAATACCTGAAATTCAGTGAGTCTGTTCTTATCAAGAACTTGGCAGGGGCCAAATATAATTCGAATTTTTGTATGCCATTAAAAATGGCAAGAGTTTCTTTTTCTGCTGGAAAATAATTTTTCTGGCGAATTAGGAATTCTCCAGATGCATATGCACATAAAATTTCTTCTCCCGTCTCTTCCTTTCTTTCAAAAAGGATGGCTGCCCAAAAATTATTGGACGCATCAGTCTGAAGGATGAGAAATCCATTACCTGGCGGTTTGAGCTCGGGGAGATTTTTGCATTCAACTTTTAACATTTGAACTGCTGCTGTGGCTTCTGGTAACCATCCATAATGCAAATGTCGTCTAATTGGAGCAGTGTTTTTTGACAGTCTAGGAATGTATTTATGCACATAATTTAATATTCCTAGAAAATGTTGAATCAGTTTAGTATCCTATAACTGATCGGGAAATTCAGATAATTTTGTTAAAACATGGGGTTGCATCTGAATTTTACCATTGATAATATGGATACCCAAAAAATCAATACTATCTTGAAATGGAAGCATTTTCTTTTCTGACAAAACAATACCATGCTGCTTTGCTTCTTCAAGAAATATATGTAAATGCTTCATATGTGATTCAAGATCCTGATTTGAATCAAAATGTCATCAATATAGACAACAATAAAATCATATTTACCAAAAATATAGTCCATTCGCCGTTGAAAGAAAGCTGGAGCATTCTTCAGACCAAATGGGACTACTCTCCATTGGAAAAACCTGCGGGACATGTGAATGCAGTTTTGTGATGATCTCCGTCTTTGATTTGTATCTGGTAATAACCAGATTTCATGTCGAACTTACTGAAGATCTTGCCATTCTGAATTTTTTGCATAATTGTTTCCTGGCAGGCAAAGGATAGTTGAAGCCCTTCGTGATTGCATTCAATGGTTTATAATTAATGGCCATTCGATCTTTTCCTCTGACTATCTCTGAGTGATTTCTTACTAGGAAAGCAGAACATGAATAATGGGAAGAACTCGGTTCGATTAACTTGAGATTTAAGAGTTCTTCAATTTGCTTTTTGATTTCTTTTTCATCTAGTGGAGTACAGGGTATAAGCTTTCCTGTAACCCCGTTGTCATGCAGAGTAATTATTTCTTGTTGAGGACTTTCTTTAGTCCAGAATGCTTGCGGATTTACAGAACAACATTTCAACAATTCATCATAAAGAGCAATTTGTTCAAAAGACCAATCAAGATTTCTGTTTGCTTTTTGTTTGGGCTTTGTCTGATTCCTTTCTTCATAAATCTACAATACTTCTTGCCAATCATGAGATTCTTTCTGGGATTTTTTTATGCCAGCTTTCTTTTGGCTATTTTCTTTTCTGGCTTCTGAAATAGCCAAAGTCAGTCTTTGAACTGAGATTGCCTTCTTTTTTATATTCAGAATAACTTTGTCATCACTAATTGTAACTGGCAACACAGAATTAATAAACGACATTCCAAGAAACAAACTGGCAGAGGCATCATAGTGTTGAATTGTAGAAATTTTTACAATACTCCCCCCTACTCTTAAAGATATGTTATCGACATAGTGGGTGAGATTGATAGAGCCACCAATGGTCTCAGAAATCAAAATATTTTGCAAAGGCTTCCATAATCCTTTGAATAAAGATGGGCGTGCTAAGTTATTGGAGCCACATGTATCAATGAACCCATCCACAATGATCCATTCTTAAGATAATAAATGATATCAGCGTATAATGACTCTTCATCGTTTAGGCTTACCTCGCACACTTGTACCTCTACAGATGGAATTTCAGAAATTTGTGACGCTCCAACCAACATTTTGCAAAAGCCTTGACCTCTTACAACGTTCGCTGGTTTAATTTCTATGTCATATTCTTGTAAGGCAGCTACCCAATTGGCCCTCTTCTCACCCACATCCTTTTGTACTAGAAGATTCCTTACCACTGGAAACGATACTATAATTTTGGTATGGGTTTTGAGAAGAAAAGGTCTGAAGTATTTGATTGCTTTGAAAACAGCATAAGCCTGTTTCTCCACATCTGAGTAATTTAATTCAGCACCCTGCAAATTTGAACTGAAAAAAGCAATTGGTGCTTCCGCCTTTTCTTGATCCGTTTGAGTGAGTATCGCAGCATATGACCTATCTGAGGCAAATGTGTATAAAATAAAAGGCTCTGAAAAATTCGGAGTTGCTAAAGATGGAGCATTAATAATAGCCTGTTTGATCAGGTTGAACGCTTCATGTTCATCTTGGCCCCATTTAAAATTAAAGTTCTTTTTTATCATGGTTTGTAAAGGAGATACGATTCGTGAAAAATCTGGAACAAATCTCTTTACAAAATTGATATGACCAGAGAAAGATTGCATGGCTTTTTTGTTATGAGGTAGGGATATTTCAGAAATTTCTTTATTCTGTCAGAATCGATGTGAATTTCAGATTTTGACACTATGAATCCTAGAAGTTTCCTTCCACTTAATGCGAAAAAAAATTTCTTTGGGTTAAGTGAAATTTCGTACCTTAAACATCGTTGGAAGATTTGTTTCAAGTCTTTGAGATGGTCGCCTCGTTTCTTGGAGTAAACGGTTATATCATCCAAATAAATTACTACAGATTTATTGACTAAACCTTTAAATGCAATGTCCATGGCTCTCTGGAATGCGGCACCAGCATTAGTTAAACCAAACGGCATCTTTCGATATGTTAAGTTATGGTATGTTCTATGCTTATAACAGTTTACTTCTTTTTCTTATTATATTCCACAGATTAGCAATCACATGTACATAAAGTAAAGTGCAGATAGAACATTAAACGATCGACAGAAAACAAGCCAAGACAAGAGACACAAGATGTGGCGGCTAGCCAAGGTCAAACCTCACAATGTGTGGGGAAACCCTTTGATCAAATCTTCTTTTATCTTCAATAATTCAGCAGAGAGAAATAGTACAATAAATATGATTCATATCAGCAGTAGCAAACCCTAGATCATCAGCATTAGCGCTTCATTATCAAACTAGGGCAAACGATATCTCACAAACCGACCGTTGGATTGATTTCATTCCACCACCAAAAGTTGCGGCTTCCAGAGGAGGTTCATATGAACCTACAGCGCAGTTCAGATGAGGAGATCTTCTAGGCCACGCAGGTCAATCTTTACTTCTGTAGTTGCAGCTTCAGTTTCAGTAGTTTCCGGCTTCAAACTAGGGCAATCGATATCTTGTAAACCGTTCGTCGGATTGACTTCATTCCACCACCAAAAGTTGCGGCTTTCAGAGGAGGTTCAGATGAACCTATAGCACAGTTCCAAAGAGGAGATCTTCTAGGCCACGCAGGTCAATCTTTGGATCTACAGTTGCAGCTTCAGGTTCAACAGCTTGCGGCTTCACATGTGTGAGAGAGAGACCCATTTCTGCGCAGTAGAGAAGAGACTCATTTCTGCACAGTAGAGAGAGAGAGATATGTGATGAGAAGAGTGAGTACAAATGAGGAAAATTCCTCTTATATTTATACACAACGTTGGTGTTTGAATAGATGCGACTGTTGGGCTTCTGAGCCTCCATGAGTCGTAGGTCGGCTTGATAATAATTCCATAATCAAAATAAATTCATATCTCCATGAATACTTATCGGAATCGGATGATCTTTATATCAATCCTACACCTCTCGACGAGAGGAATCTAATAAAAATATTATCAGACATGAATAAGATGACCCACATGAAGTTTTGCCTTTGTTGCCAATTTTAACACTCCCTCTCAACCAGAGAGAACTTCATCTGCAATCTGTCTATTGGTCATTACTATTCATCCATCAAATGCACTGCCCTGTACAGCCTGACCCTTGCCCTGCTCTGCTCTATTCTGCCTGTTCTGCTTTGTCTTGTTCTACCCTGTACTGATCTATACTGTTTTGCTCTGTTATGCTCTGCTCTTGCATTGTTCTGTTATGCTTTGCTTTTGTCCGAATTATGAAGAAGAAGAAATGATCAAGGATGTATCATACTGACTCAAAGTCAGTCTTAGAGTATGTACCACTGGTCCCGGACCAGTCTCAACCAACCTGAAGTCAGCGTCATAGTGAGTACAACTCCACTGGTCGTAGACTAGTATCATCCTCCACTGACTCGAAGTCAGTCTCAGAATGTGTAACACTGATCCCAGACCAGTCTTAGCCAACCCGAAGTCAGCTTCATAGTAAGTACCACTCCTACCACTAGTCCCAGACCAGTATCGCAGTCTCAGAGAGTGTACCACTGGTCCCAGACCAGTCTCAA
>APFE030599584.1:0-14750 GCA_000404065.3 Pinus taeda
GTACATACTATGACGCTGACTTCGGGTTGGTTGAGACTGGTCTGGGACCAGTAGTACACTCTCTGAGCCTGCGATACTGGTGTGGGACCAGTGGTAGGAGTGGTGCTTACTATGAAGCTGACTTCGGGTTGGCTGAGACTAGTCTGGGACTAGTGGTATGCACTCTGAGACTGACTTTGAGTCAGTGGAGGATGATACTGGTTTAGGACCAGTGAAGTTTTACTCACTATGACGCTGACTTCGGGTTGGTTGAGACTGGTCTGGGACCAGTGGTACATACTTTGAGACTGACTTTGAGTCAGTATGATACATCCTCGATCATTTCTTCTTCTTCATAGTTCAGCAGAGATGAGTAGAGCAGAGCAGAGCCAGCAGAGCAGAGCTAGCAGAGCTGAGCTGAGCTGAGCTGAGCAAAGCCAGCTGAGCTGAGCAGAGCAGAGCAAAGCTAGCAGAGCTAAGATGAGCAAAGCAGAGCAGAGTAGAGTAGAGCCAGCAGAGTTGAGTAGAGTTGGGCAGAATAGTGAAGGGCACTGATGGCAGAGATAGTACAGTCGGACTTATGGATCAATGGATGGAGTTCTCCCTAGTTGAGAGGGAGTGTTAAATTGGAAACTAGGGCCAAAATCCATGTGGGTCAGCTTATTTATGGCAGCTGATATTTTTATTGGATCCCTCTCGTCGAGAGGTGTAGGATTGATCCAAAGATCATTCGATTCCGATATGTATTTATGGAGATATGAATTTATTTAGATTATGATTTTATTATCTGGCCGACCAGCTCTTATGTAGGCTCTAGAAGCCCAACCGACGTGTCTATTCAACCTCTACACCTTTAGTATAAATAAGAGAGGATTTGGAGTCATTAGCACAACACATTCTTAAGGTGTTCTCCTCCTCTCCACGTTTCTGGGTTTTGGTGAAGGAGGGACACCAAAAGTGTATGCTGGTCTTGTATGGTGCCCTAGCTGCAGAGCCGCAGATGAAGCCCTAGCTGCAGTATGTTGATCCTAGCAGCAAAGATGGAGACCCTGATATGCTATGCTAGATCTAGATAAGTCATGGTCAATGAAACGTGTGATATGTTGCCCTAAACTGCTTTTGAAGAGCCACACATAATGTTGTTCATGATTCAATGTCAATGGAACGCTGCCAATAGCACGCAACAATGGCAATAGATATTACATATTAATACGCAACTCACGCTAGATGTGATATGGTTCGGTGGACATATTACACTATTCAGGGAATACGCTGATGCTGTACATTGATACACAGATCAGTGAATACGTTGTTCCTTTCACGCAAGACAGTCTCGTGATAAATCTGCTCTGTTGTCATATGGAAGAGCCGCAGCCATTATATACTGATCATGAGGAGAATGCAATACATAAGGAGTTATAATACGCATATGGGAATAAATGCCATGCAGTTATAATACGCATATGGTAATGAAGTCACGTAGTCATATAATATACCTTGCTGTAAAGTAAACACTGGAAAATATATGCTGGGCGGTAATGAAAACATTGGACAATATACGCTGGGCAGTCCTGGTTATATATATATGTTGGACATGTATATACGCTGGGCAGTCTTGGTTATATACAATAGTTAGGTAGTCATTAATGGACCACTGTCATCAAGCCGCAATGATGAAGTAAACGTAGTCATGGTGTTGGAGGAATGCCAATACATTGTGCATAATGGGATTGCATGGAACTATAGCCTAGCTGCTTTGCTAGGATGCAAGCCATAGCAAGCAGCTAAGGCTAATATATATATGACCTCCATAATGAAGCAACATAAGTGTATTATGAGCAGCATGATGAGCTGCATAATGGGCAGTAGTATAAGCAGAATGATGCATGAGAAAGCAGCTAAGGCTGATATCAACATAGGCAAATTGTTGCAGCATGATGAAACAACGAGAGGGTAGAGGAAGCAGCATGGTGAGCAGCACTATGATATATTAGTAGGGGCAGTAGCGTGATGATGATGACGGATGAGATCATGAATGGGCAGCATGATAATAACCATGATTAGTGCAGCATGGTGCAGCAAGAGGACCGGATGCATCATGATGTCAGTTGAAGCAGAATGTCTTCAACTGATCTCATCGTTATAGGAGATGATCTACGCTTAGATCTAGACAAGTCAAAGTATTGAATTATGTTGTATATGTACTATCTCTCTCTCTCTTTCTCTGCTGAACTTTGAAGATAAAAGAAGATTTGATCAAAGGGTTTCCCCACACATTGTGGGGTTTGTCCGTGGCTCGCGCCATATCTTGTGTCCTCATGGCTTGGCTTGTCTTCTGCGTTTTATATTTATGTTCTATCTGCAGTTTATCATAATGCTGATGTGATTGCAGACTGTGAAAAATTAAATAAATTGCTCTAGCATAGAACATACCTAAACTTGACATTTTTTCATATTAATTGCATCATAGGTGTGTTTAGGTTACATCGAATTTTTGAGCCTTGAAACCAAAACATAATTCAAGATCAAATTTAAAGTTTATCTCAATTAACCTAAGGAGCATTTGGAACATTAACAAAAACATCTAAAGGACTAGGCTAGAGACGTGTTCCAACATCGTTAAACATAGGAGTTGTCGTTGTTTGCCAACATTGCATCCTAGGGGTGAAATCTTGTTCCATGTACGAAAGTGCATAGGATCATTCTCCATGTAGCTTCAGGTATATCAAATGACGCTCCATGCATGAAAATTATATGGGAATACTCTCATCGAACAGTTACACATTAAAATGCACTACTATGGAATACACTCCCAGGTACCTTCTATGAGAGTGTATTCCATAGTGTATTCCTTCCTTTTCCTTCTTTTGGAAATATTGGTGCTCCTTATATGGAAACGTTGTCCCTTCTCGAATTTACCATTGGTTTCCCAATTTGGTTATTTTCAACCTCTATGGTTCCAAATGTCCAAACTTCTTCTCAATCAAGTTCCCCTCCACTTGAATAACATCAACCTCATGTTGATCCTAAAATAGACCCCTTTCCTTATTCACCTATCGTTTCTTCACCCCTTTGTCCCTCTTCGCCTAGTGAAAGTATTGATTATAGTAACCAGGGAGCTAAGAACAAGAACAAGAGGATGAAGAACAAGAAGCAAAATAAGAAAGGGGGTAGCCAAACATCCATTGCTACATATGCAACTAACGTGGAGAAACCTTCCAATCAGGCCTGCAAAGTGAATTTCCCTTATAGGTTATGTAAGGGTGGCCACCTTCTTAGAAATTGTCTTGGTATTCCCAAGGTATTATAAGTGTGGTCTATATGGTCACATTGACCTTCGTCATCAGCCTCTGTAGATCATGCTGGCGACATACCATCAACTAGTGATAGTAAGGTCCATGGGAAAAAGGGTAAAATCAAATTTCCATGTAATTTGTGTGAAGGGAATCATCTTATTCACCTTTGTACTTGTATTGATGAAGCCTCAAAATTGTTGGATAACCTTATAGCCTCTTAGCCTCGTCTTTCGACAGGTTATTGAAAGATTTCATATCATCTCTAGTTGATCAAGTGATTAATCATAATTCATCTCTAGTTAATCACACTCTCTCTGAATGTGAATCCCATGAACCTGTTCTCGGCCAACCATTGGTTGAGAAAATGGTTGACTCAATTCCTTCTTTAATTGATCGTACCTATCCCATAGAGAGTGAGCTTCATACCGCTCAGGTTCTTCTTGTTTCTTCAGATTCCAATGAATTAGGGGGAATCCCCCCATTCCCATGATATAGGGGGAAATCCTCCCATTCGCATAATGCAAGGGGGCGGTTCTCCCATTCCCATGGCACCCTCTCCAAGTAGTATGATCACTTCCTTTGATTGGATTCGACTAACGGGATATCATCTTCCTTATTACATGCCCTTTCAGATCATAGTACAAGATTATAATATACACATACCTGGCACAATCATAGATGAAGGCATGTTGGTTATTATTATCTCCTCAACTACTTGGCAAGCTTTAGGTTCTCCACAACTTGTGCCCGTTACCTAGAATCTATTGGATTTTGATAGAGGGACCAATCAATCGTTAGGGATCCTTCCTATTTTTCCTATTACTTTGGGAGGAAAAATTATCTAAGATGTAATGTTAGATGCTTACACTTTAAGAATACTTACATCAAATATCTAAGATATATTGTAATATGTTTGATTTGCAGTTCTCCTGACAATGGTTCTCTAAGTCCTTACCTTTTCTTGTAAATCATTTCAACCATCACTCCCCGTTCTGACTTCATGCTTTAGTAGGCATCTGTTATACATTATTTTGTCACACTCCCAGTATTGTATCCTGAAGTGTCATACTTTGTGTTGTCAATGTCGCAAAGTGATGAAAGTTGTCGCAAACAATGTATTCGCCATGAAACATGTTTGGAAAATCCTTGAAGAAAAGGAAGAAAACTAGCCTTGAAAGCATTCTAAATAGGTTGTCAAAAACCTTGTTTTTCAAGACTATTGCTACTTTTATCAAAAAAAGTATTGGTAACCTTTTTCATAACTAGTGACTAGTGTTGTCAATGCTACTTTTATTAGGAAACCCTGCATTGGTCTTCTTCAAGCAGATTTTCCCATAATGGAGGATAAGCTTCTCTTACTAGAATTCTCGAGAACGACAAGCTGGTTACAGGTGAATGAAGATTGAAACGAGACTTCCCATTCCTGGTCCTTGATCCTACCTTCATGGATCTTTCCCTTGAGATGTGGAACTTCTCCCTCCTTTCATGGATCTTCAACTCCATCTCCTCCCCTATAAATGAGATCCCTACTATCCACTAATGGTTGGCTAATGATTGGTTTCCTTCCTAGTGTTGAATTGTGCCAAATTGTTGTCCATTTTTCTAAGGAGAAAGGAGTGCTTGAATTTTAAGGTTATGACTTGTAAACTCACCTAAAGGAGGCCTCCAACATCAAGGCTTAAGTGGTTGTCATTCTCCCTTTACCATCTATTAATAATACATTATGTGTTTTCTTCCCATAAATGTGTCAATTATTGCTCATTTAGTGTGATACTCCTTGATTTGTTACATTGTTTATATTGGAATGAATTTTTCTATGTATGTGTTTGTTGTCCCCACGTGATCTTCCTTGTAGGTATTCATCCACAACGGTGAAGAGGAGATTGAGCTTGGAAAGAAAAGAATCA
Source organism: Pinus taeda (assembly GCA_000404065.3). Classification (NCBI taxonomy): domain Eukaryota; kingdom Viridiplantae; phylum Streptophyta; class Pinopsida; order Pinales; family Pinaceae; genus Pinus; species Pinus taeda. The sequence goes on from APFE030599584.1 coordinate 5,183, forward strand.
ATGATGACACCAAGATATGTTAGCATCAGAGTGAGGTAGGTCATCTATCCACCTTTGTGTTTTCTAGCATAAACTAGGAAATTTTACATATATTTGTCTTCATTTGTTACTAGATCCTCCCATATGACTAGAGGGATCGTTTCTATCTACAAAAAGGGTTAGCTGCCCAACAAGTCTTAGTCAAAGCATGAATTACGGGATCAATGCAAGATGAACTCCTTGTATAAGAAGGGAAGATCCAAAATCAAATCATAGGAAACATTTTGGAGGGTTGTTGTATTCATTACAACACTAGTGACACATTGGTAGAACTCCAGCTCTCTGTATAGATCTTGTCTCATGAAAATCAAATCTAACTTTTCTGGAAGTATTGTTCAGTTCATTGATTATCACAACTTATCCACTTAGCTTTAGTTAAAGATGTAGTCCCTACCATTCTCTTCATCGGAAACACACATACCAAGCCAAGCCATACTAAGTTGTTTCAATTGGGCATAAGGAGCATATAGATTCACAAGTAAAATAGATTTTCATAGTCTTAGTTTTCATCTTTGGTGTTTCTTTGTTGCCAAAAGGTCTGGAAAGTACCCCGATGGAGTCACTTCTAGAACAAAAGAATTGCTCTACGGCCAATGAGCCTAGACAATACCATGGTAGAGTTACTTGCTTCACCTCTTTGCATAGTAAGCCTTTCTCTTCTTTTTCCCTTTATTTCATTTTTCATTTTTTTTTCATTTTTATTTGTTCAAAGAATTGTGCATAGGTACTTATTTATTTCATGGGGCAGAAGAGGGATCCGACTTATTGAGAGTAGAAGAGGTTGTCCCTTCAGAGAAGGATATTTATATATACCTATGACATTCTTGTTAAGGTTTTACCCCTCTCCTTACTCTACTCGACTTAGTTGAAAATGGTTAACCGAAAATAGAAGACCGATTAGAGTAGACGGTACTAGTTAAAAGTGAAAGCATCGTGATTTCACCACGACTCTCTCTGAAAGGAACAAATTTTCCATCGCAGTATCATCGACTAAAAGAATGCAAGATTCACATAAAGAGAGGGAATAGACAGATAACCAAGTGTTGATAATAGTAGAACTTCCCCTTGGTTTTCACCAATATTTTCTGAGAAGCCAAACATGATCTGATGCAAAAGCTAACCTATAACTGAAAAGAAAATAAACAAAAGGAAAGAAGAAAAGTAAATAAAGAAGAAGAATGAAACAAAGTAAAGTAAATAAAAGAAATGACAAAGAAAAACAACAATACTCCTACTCCTAACCTGAACAGGGCACAGGCCACACTTACGTGAAGTGATACTTCTAATGCAGCCACCGATGCATTCACTGGCCTACGTAGGCAAGCGAATGCATGTATGGAAAGATATACAAGCATACTGACAAGCAAGAAAGATAATACAATAAAAACCAAAAAGTTTGAAGTTTGAAAGAACCGGTAGGAAAGTAAAAATGAAAAGCACATGAAAGACACCCTACAGATGCACCATGGTGTTCAAACACATTGCGAGCCAAAGACATGCAGGCACAAACTTGCGAACTCAAAAATCAAGCAAACATGAAGAAATAAGAAAATTTTCGCTTTGAAACAGTGCTCTCTAAGTATGAATCCTCCAATGACTGAGTGATAGGATCGTGTGACATAGATGGAGAATGCAAAAATTGTAAAAAAAAATGATTTTCAACATGTACAATAGAGTGATGAGGATCCTTGAAAGATTCAACACATTTCTCATCGGAATAGGAAATAACCTCAAGACTACGAGAACTTGACATAACCATCAGCTCGGGTTGAAGTGCCTCGACATCTTGGGGGAGTTCCAATTCATTAGAATATGGATCATCAAAGATCAGTGGCTTAGAAATATGGATAAAAAAAATCAGAATCATGATCGAATGAATCAATGAAAAGATTAAAACAATCACGATCATAAAGTTCAAGATTACGAATAGAGGCATCCCCATGATTTGACGAAGCATAAACAAGGGATGATGGAGAATGATAAATTTCCCCCTTTATGTTCCCTAAAAGATAAGATGAGAGATTGGAAGGATCAGGCATATAATATTTGTCCTTGCTACATTCAAATGAAAAATTGGCATTCCAGCATGTTCTGCGAATGATTGAAAGTAGTAACATCCACAAAAACTGAATTTTCACAAGATTAAACAGGAATGACAAAATTAGAGAAAATGTCAAGATAATGTGGAAGAGACATGGACATAAGGGGGGAATCCTTCATCATAGATTCTTGTTCAGACTTCCACACATACTCATTGAAAACGATATCGTAGTTTGGTTGTTCAACACCAACCCCATCTAGAACTTGATCCTCGTGAAAATCAAAAGAGAGATCTGAAACAGGTGAACACAACACATCAAAATCTAGAGGATTGGTAGGAACAAAGGATGTTGGATGAGGAGAAAACACTTCATCACAACCATCAAACTCACAGTCCAAACCTGTGCTGAAATGCTGAGTATGCGGGTGGGAAAAGATGGTGGTAGATCAACAAATGAATTTTCAACTTTTCCTAACTCAACCTGTGGAACTAGAGTTGTTTGATGAGGAGGGGACGGATGGTCACTTGGAACAACAACCTTGTCTGTCACATATTTAGAATCTCTAACACCGAGGTATGTCGAGAGAGGTTCAAAAGATTCAAGCTCATGTGGATTTTCAGAAATGTGAACAATATACAGAAACATGTCTACCAAGAAAGACCTATCAAAATCATCTTTAGGAAATTCAAAGCAAATATGGATGAAACGATCATGAAATTCCTGAACCAATTCATCAGGTGGTTTTGGAAATTTTAGCATTTTCTTATTAAGAGATTTATGATCATAAAAATAGAAAGCATAACATGAATATATGAAAAATTGTTTGAAATAGTGAATGGAGTCATTAGGTAATGTCTCACACCATTCTCATACGTGCCCTTCAAACGTGAGAATGAACACCCTACAACCAACATCCTCACAGTGGATGTTGTGCTTTGTGCATAAATAAAGAAAATGTGTGGTGTGTTCAAATAAGGTTGTTTCACCCTCGCCATTGAATTTTAAATTGGACAAGTCATCAATAATTCTCGCTAGAACTTTCAGATTTGAGTTTTTGGAAAAACATGTCGGGGTTATGATTTGGGGAGAAGTCATTAAACGAGTGCATAAATTCAAAATAGACTTCAATATCTCAGCTTGTCATCTGGCTCTCCTTCTAGTGCCAGAAATAATGACGGTTCTGGACCTGCCAACATTCAAGGGATCTCCTCGATATGAAGTCCCAACTATACCTCACACTGTTTGGATTAGGAGTCCTAGTAGTGGGTGGTAATGTTATTCCTTGACTGCATAAATGTACAAAGGTAAGTATGATAACTTTGGGTGAGAGAAAGTGTGTGACCCTGCAGAGAGTCAAGTGTGATGCAATAAGGTTCCAACACATGAAAGGAAAAGGAAGTGCACCCCTTGGAAGTCTGTAATAGTACGCAACTTGAAAGGAACACACGAGCGAAATGACATCACAAGATAAGATGCAGAATAGTCCACAAGTTAAAGTGATGATTTAATACAACAACACACATTAAACAAGATTCATACAAATTCAAATGAAATAGTTCATAAGCATAAGCATAATTTAAATAACATACATTGTAAAAAAAAACAAGAATAGTCCTACTATATTCACAACATATGCATGAAAGAATGTTGGCTCTAATTTTATTGTTATAAGTGAAAGTTCCATTCATACATATACCATTGATGACCACTAGCCCCAATAGTGGAACATTACCATCAAGAACACCCGCTCCTCCAAAGAATTATACTCACTCTATGCTACGGAGAAGCCAAGGCTCTTCAAAATATTCCCAAGCTCTTCCTAATCCTAAGCCTAGCCAAAATATTGGTTCCCAAAAGCCCTTTACATGAGTTATGAGATTCTATTTATAACAAAGGGGGTGGATGAATCTACAAATCTTCTTTGTGATCTTTGGAATACCCTCATGACTCTTCAACTTCTTTACAAAATGACACATTACATTACATGATGACTCTTCATATTCCAATACTAAGACTTGGAATTTCACTTACAATATAATTACAAATAATATTACATTACACTTGTACCCATATAAGAAAAAATAGGATAGAGAACACTTGAGAACCTAACAAGACACAACACTATGATGCTTGATTTTGGGAGAAGTTTAGCTCAACAACTTCCACTTGCTGCTTCTCGGTCACATATTGGAGCCAAGCTTGACACTGTGTGATGATGTCCCCAAATTGCATGATGGTGTCTGGATGGAAGCGGACTCTAGCCTCTGTGGCATATGGGTACACTATCTTGGAACCTATGTCCAGTTTGTTCTGAAGCATGAGTAGAATTGTTCTGACATGGACAAGACCGCCAATGTAATTATACATCTTCTATCTATTCAACTCCAAGTCTTCCCTGGTGGCATTCTATCTCAGTTGCTCCAAGTACTCTTTGATCTCCTGCTAGACTTGGTTCTTGGGTTTACCTTTGGTGAGTCAACCGACTGATGGGATCTAGTGTGTTCTCACCAAGACATCCAAATACTCAACATACGTACATATGAGGCCTGAATGATACGAATTAATGAGGTGAGATGCACGTTATTCTGAATCAACATTCAAACTTTATCTTTATCCATCTCTGCCTATGGATTCATTTTATTTAATAAGTCAAGTGATGCCTCTTTGTATCGCATTTTCCATTCTTGCACATAGGTTGTTGGGTAGCAGAGGTACCGCGTAACAGTTTTGGGGCAGAAAGCCTAGAAATCAGGATTAAAATATTGTAAAAACTCTAAAGTATGCGAAGCGCAATGTGTAATAAGTCAAAGTCAAAAGGGTAGTCTGCCCAAAAATAATGTAAAGAAATGTAAGCTAAGTCAGCCCGCCTATGGATCGCGGTCCATAGAAAGGTATAAATAGAGTGAGGCTCTATGGGTAGAGTAGATAAGTTTTTGGTATGATTTTGCGATCTGAGATGTAATGGGTGTCTAAGAAGAGCATTCTGAGAGTGTCTGCAAGTCTGAGTCGGGGGTTTGGGAAGAGGATAGAGGCTTTGCAGCTATGTGCACAGAGGCTCGGAAGAGTCGGTACCTATGTGCGTGGACCCCTGCAACTGAGTGTGTAGGGCAGATCTGGATGTAAGGGTGATAAGTGGAAATAAAGATAATTTTCTTCTAAATTCCGTGTTAATTCTAAACACTCGCAACTCTGTTCTTTTATGGTTAATGAAACTGTGTTGATCTGCGCGCATATGCTTATTGAGTACTTGTGAATTGGGTTTAATCTTAATATTTGAACTAAATGAAAGTAATAAATGTTTGCTTAAAGTAGATCTGGGTTATAATACTTAATCAAATAAATTAGATCTGTAATCAACGCGATAAGGGAAAGCTAAGATTATCGGGATCTGCGTGGATCTAGTGCAATGTGAAGCTTCTGGATAGCACACGAACCTCTCAGACCACATCTAGACATCCCAAGGGTGTGGAAACCTGGTTCCAACACCCTCGCCTGCTACCTTGGGTGAGACCTCAGTCCACGCTTCGCGGGCTGTTTCTGAAAGGGCTAGTAGCTGCGGGATTTGCTTGGCTAAATAATTCTTCTGAACTTGGGTCAGGCCCATATAAGCCAACAAATGGTTCCATTATCGGGGCTGGGATCTGCCTAAGGGGTGTCTGGTGTGGAACGCAGAAGGATCGAAGGGATCAATGACAATAATATATCAAGGGTAACTATGGAAAGCATGATTCAGTTGCCGGTATTCAAAGGAGCAGGAGGCGAAGACCCAGAGAAATTCTGGTTTGTGTTAACATCAGTATGGAACACACAGCAAATTGTGGATGATAATATCAGGAAAGCTACCTTAGCCAGTGCATTGCAGGACCGAGCGCTGACATGGTACATGAAGTATTCAAGTGGTAACCCAACAGCGGGGGTGGCAGAAATCTAGACTGAATTAAAAAAGCAAATTAGCCAGCCAAAGTAAGGGAAATAGTCAGTTGTAGGGTTCAAAGAGATTGTAATGATGTTGGGTGAAACTCCATGGGATTTGGATCAAAGGTTGAAAAGCACTATCTGCGAGGCCAATATGACGCTGACAGATGAACAACACTGCACTTGGTTCATCACATCATTAATGCCATATCTGAAGTCGGCTTTGTTACAACAAAAGATCTCAACCCAAGCTGAAGCGTTGGAGGTAGCAATGCGGCTACACGAAACCCCGATACCAAACCCAGGGTTGGGAGTTCAGCAAATTCAAGTGTAGGTCCAAAATTTATGCTTGGAAATGCAGAAGTTAAAACAAGAACAGACACCGCACTCAGAAGTCCCAGAGGAAGTATGGTGTGTAAGGTGTAAGAGCCAAGGACACGATAAAGATCATTGTCCTGTCTCAATGAATTTTGTGGTAACAGGGGGACCAACACCATTGCGACCAGAGGCACAGACAAGGCCGAGCAAAAACCACCCCGCTTTGGTGTGCAATCTGTCAAGTGGGAGGAAAGCACAACACTGATACTGTCATCTATTACCAAAATACAACCAGACCCCCCAGCAGCGCTTTTGCATCTTTTGTAGATCAGTGGGCCACGAAGAAAGGGATTGTCGTAGCTATCAAATGTTGATGGATCAGTCATCTGCCTATAGAATGCAGACGGAGGTGCGAAGTCAGGATCCACCCGTGGCGACTGCACGCGATGGGCTCCAAGGGCTTGGTCAAGGACAGGGCGGAATGGGACCAGGAAGGGGGTGTGAGTAGCTAATCTGTTACAACTGTGGAGGACCAGGACACTACACACGAGATTGTACCAACCCAACCAAAATGTTGTGCAGCTGTTGTGAGCAATTCGATCATAAGCTACTAGATTGTCCTTCGTTGATAGCGCAGATTCAGGAAAAGAGGGCAGCACAACCAAAAACGACCCAGAATGTGCAGATGATGAGGGTCGAACCCCTCGATGAAGTTCCCAAGGTCAACATGGTGCTGAGAAATGGCACGGCCATAGGATCGAATCGAAAGAATTCAAGTGGCGATAAGGGGACATATTGGGAAGCTCGGGGGAGCTTCGCGGAGGTCTCTACCCTAGGTATTAGGGATTAGCCCGAGACGAACAAGGATCCCTCGATGATAACTACATTTTTAGAGACATGTATAAAATTGGTTCGTGACAACAGGGTGGTTAAAGGCTTACAAGAGTTGATAAATAGATGTGCAAGGTGGAGTGAGCCTCGCGTCATTCGAAAGTTGGGAAAACATGCATCACGGACTGGAAGGGAAATGCGGTTAATAGCACAGATCGCCGATTATGAGATGCAACAGGTCATTTTGGATTTGGGCTCAAATGCCAACGTATTGCCAAAACCAACATGGGAACACATGGGTAAGCCTACACTACAATGGTCCCTTATCCAATTACGGATGGCAAATCAATAGAAGGTGTTTCCCATGGGAAGGCTGCAAGGGGTTATGGTAGACCTTGACGGCGCAAGTACCTGCATGCATTTTGAAGTTATTGAGCTCATGGATGAAATTACACCTTATCCTATGTTGTTAAGAATAGATTGGGCCACTGACATGAACGGAGTTATTAATCTAAAGAAGAGGACAATGATATTTGAAACAAAGGCGCTCCGTGTCATCATTCCACTAGATCTGGCTAAAGGACCATGCTACATCAAACCGATGCACAATGATGATGACAGAATGACTATCTAGGAGCAAGGATGGATCAAGACATTGGAGGATAGAAGAATGTCACGAGGGGATGGAGAATCCTACGCTGATGATCCAAATGAGGAAGACGAGCGGTGGCACAACTGGTTGAGCAGAGTAACCACGCTACACTACAACATGGTGACAAAATCATTGTACTGCGTAAAGGTCCAGGATCGCAAATTGCCAAAATATGATGGGTTAACGATGATAGATGAATTTCTGACCAAATTTGAAATTGCAATACCTGAGCATCAATGGTTTGACCCGATGAAATGGGAACTGCGCGCGACGCCTGCGTGATGGTGGGGCACACACAAAGGAATGTTCAAAGATTGGCGCGCCTACAGGCGTATGATGAAGATCAGATTTGGGAAGCCGGAACTACGCATAGAGAAGAAATACGATAGACGGGATGATACGCACATGCCCCTGACTAGGTGGATCAAAGCATACAGAGAGGAACCACGGCCAGAATGGGTGCACTTATTCTATCACACCCTGGATGTCATTGCCAGAAACTGGTACACGGAAGCAGAGCTCCGGTACGACACAAGCGAGTGGGATTTCTTGCGCGTAGCATTTTTGTCGACATTTCTGTTTGAAGACCAATGGATGCATCCCATAGATGAAGCGTTACAACTGGTAAAGGCTGCCATATTCAAGACACCGTTAGAGCCAGAGGAAACTATGCAGTTTGACTAGTCACGACAGTTGAGTCAGGCCCTCGAATGCTATAATGTCCAGGTAGAAGATGATGAGGATGATTCGCGAAACGTCAATATTCCAAAATCAGAGGGGAGTCGGGATGTGCGTGGACCCAAAATTAAAGATCTATATATCACGACACCATTGAAAACGAAACAAGTTAACATTGGAACCGAAGAAGAGTCGAAGTATGTAATGCTTGTGGACTACTAGGACGATGCCACAGTAGAGAAGGTTGTCGAGTTGCTTCGGGAATACTGAGACTTGTTCCAACAACGATCACAGAGCTAAATGGAATCCTAGGAGAACTACGAGTGATGAAGATCACATTGAAGCCAAACGCGATACTGGTGAAGCAGCGACCCTACCGATTAAATCCAAAATATAAAGCAAAGGTCCGCGAAGAGTTGGAAAAAATTCTGGCAGCAGGAATCATTGAACCAGTCGAGGAGTCCGATTGGGTAAGTCCGATGGTTGTGCAGGAGAAGAAACAGAAGGGTGAGATTCGCATCTACGTCAATCTCAGGAAGCTCAATGATGCCTGTGTCAATGACCCGTTTCCAACACTGTTTACAGATGAGGTACTGGAAAATGCTGTAGAAATTTTGAATAATAAACACATATTCAATGGATATTATCCTTATCATGTACTATTCCAGAGTACACACACAACACATAAGCTCCTCTACGTTGATCATCAATATAGTAGCATCAATAACAATAAAACATCAAGAGCATGCACACATTAACATAGTATGTAACCCGGGGAAAGCTTACAGTTGAAAACCCCACACTATCTGTATATTAATGATTGAGAACATGTAAAATTACAATATTCAATACTTCTCACAAGTATCCAGCACTATCTCCACCTGTTACACACAATACAGCTCAGATCTGATCTCCAAATCTATTCCACTGCTTGCCTGCCTCCACTGCTCAATACCTGCTCAAGAATGGATGAGAATGGTTTAACCAAACTCGTATTTACCTCAAAAGAATCACTCACACTGGGAATCACGTGAGAAAAGGCTATAATCACTTGGTATTGGCCAATTCTCATTGGCATAACTCAATCCCATTG
>APFE030599588.1:0-25268 GCA_000404065.3 Pinus taeda
AACACATACCCATGTGTATATCTTCTCTGATCCAAATCTCTAACCTAGCCTACATTAACAAAGCTATGGATGTCCAAAACTCTGTATAATCTCGATTTTCCTTTGTAGCACAAACAATAATCATTAGTGCCACGTAAATACCTAAAAACATGCTTCATTATTGTCCAATGATCCTTCACTAGTTTTGATATAAACCTGCTCAATACTCCCACTACATGTGCAATGTCTAGTCTAGTATAGACCTTTGCATACAATCAGATACCGATTCCGCTTTCATATGGAACATAGGGCATGTTATCTTCCTCTTCTTATGTCTTTGGACATTGTTCAATGTATAACTTTACACCTACAGGAATAGGAACCCTCACCAATTTACTACCCTACATATTAAACCTATGTAATATTTGCTTGACATACTTCCACTGGTTTAACGAGAGCTTCCTCTTTCCTCGATGTCATTTAATTTTCATGCCCAAAATATAGTTTTTAGCACCAGGATCCTTAATGTCAAATTTGGAGGACAATTGGGTCTTCAAATAATAGGTAATTTCTTTGTTATTTCTAATCAGTAGCATATCATCCACATACAAGACCAAATAAATAACATGGTGAAAAATTAATTTAAAATACTCATACTGATCTTATTTGCTTCTCGTGAAGCTAAGTCCCCATATATATGTATCAAATTTATGATACCACATCCTTGGCGATTTTTTTAACCCATACAAAGAATTTTTTAACTTGCATACTAGTTCTATCTTACCCGTCACCACAAAGCTTTTATGTTACTTCATGTAGATGTCATATTTTAGATCCCCGTGAATAAATGTTGTCTTCACTTCCATCTATTCTATGTGAAAATCAAAAGAAGCTACAATAGATAAAAGTAATTTAATAGAAGCCACATTTTCAATAGGAGAAAAAATATCACTAAAATCAATTCTTGACACCTGGGAATAACCTTTTGATGCCAACCAGGCTTTTTATTTCTCCACCTTTCCTTGTGCATTCATATTCCCCTTAAACACCCATTTTATTCCGATGGTTTTCCTTCCAGGAAACAACTCCACTAGATCCCAAGCCTCATTTTTGTCCAAAGATGCCATTTCATTAACCATGGCCTCTTTCTAGAGTTTTCCATCCTTTAAATATACTGCATCCCCAAAAGTTCTAGGATCATCATCAATAATAGATAAAGAAAAGTTTGAACAAAAGTAGATGGATTATACCTTTCTGGTTGTCTTCTTTCTCGAATTTATCTTCTCAAAGCTAGAGTTTGTGGCTCTTCATATTATAATTTTGGTTTTGTTATAGATTTTGATTCTTCCTCCCGTAGCTCAAACTCTATATTCTTAGGTTCCTTTGGTAGGAATTCATGTTTAATAACATATTTCACCTCTCTAAATACCATATCTCAATTGTACACAACCTTGTTTTTGGGTTCCAAATCGTATAACCTTTTAAACCATCCTTATACTAAATAAAGATGCACCTTTCAGATTTGTGATCCAACTTGGTTATTTTCACCTTTTGGAACATGTACATATTCATTACAACCAAATACCCTTAGATGTGAAAGAGAGGGTTTCTTACTAGCCCATAACTCATGTGGAGTCTTATCCTCCAACACTGATGAAGGTGATCTATTAACCAGGTAACATGTAGTCTCCATCGCCTCTACCCAAAATTCCTATCCTAACTTGACACCAACAAGCATGCTTTTTTCCTTTTCCATCAACATCATGTTCATTCTTTTTGAAACTCCATTTCTTTGAGGTGTTGATGGAGTAGTCTTCTACCATGCTATATAAAGCTTCTTACAAAAATCTTCAAATTCCTTCTTGCAAAACTCTCCACCATTATCTAACCTCAGCATGTTTATCCTCTTCTCTGTCTAGTTTTCCATCAAAGCCTTAAATTATTTAAACTTGTTAAAGACTTTATATTTCCTTCTAAGGAAATATATCCATGTATTCCTTGAGAAGTCATCTATAAATGATACATAGTACACAGAATTATCTAGTGATGGAACCAAAATAAGTCCAAACACATCATTTTGCACAAGTTCTAATATCCCTTTCACCCTCGTAGAACCAAAGGTGGAAATCCCTTGATTCCTGCTTCCGACATACATAATGTTCATCGAAATTGAAATCTAGAGAGAAATTAGAAATACCTTTTACCATACTATTCCCATGAAGTATTCGAAGTTACCTCTCTCTAATATGTCGAAGCCTTTGATGCCATAGCATGGTATTTTCACTAGAGACCACTAGATTTTTTGCTCCACTTTAAGAACCATAGAACTGTTGCATCGATCAATAACAATGCAACCCAAAATCTTGTACAAGGTTCCAATCCAAACTCGCCACATTAATATCAATGCTTCCTGAAACATCTTGCATGTATCTCTCTCGAACATTGTTTTTACACCTGCACCATCCATCTTTCTTAGAAAAATCACATTTATAGCAAATGTGGGAATATACAAAAAACCTAAAAGTGTTCTAATCCTTCCACCTTGCAAATTTAGCTTGACTTTTCCACATCAGATGATTTTAACCTTCTTATCATCCCTAAGAAGACATCTCCACCATCATATTTCTCATACTTTCATAACCACTCCCTATGGGGAGTGAAATAAAAGTATGTACCTGAGTCAATTAACCATGCCTCATTATCTACATGTGTACTTGAAGAAGAAGCCAAGTACAAATCACCACATTCATATGAGGTGTTTTTCACCTCTGTAGAAGGATCATCATCAAATCCCTTTCCTTTCTCAGGAACTTTAGATATACAATCCTTTTTGAGGTGCCCTTCCTTTCTACATTTCTAACACACCTCTACAGGTTTTCCCAGAGATTTATATCTTCCTCTAGATTTATATCTCCCACTCGAGGACTTATTTTTGTTTCTATTTTGGGACCATTCTCATATAGACAAGGCATATTTATTCTGGCCCTCCATATTTTTTTGTCTCATCTCCTCTGATAGAAAGGATGATATTATTTCATCAAAATTCAAGGAATTTGTATTGCTACCTATTGCAACAACTAGACTATCCCATGAATATGCTATAGAACAAATAAAATTGATGCACTTATCTTCATCTTAAATTTTAATATCAATATATAACAACTGACTTTCCATAGTATTAAAGGCATCCATACGCTTTGTCACCAGGTCTCCATCCTTCATCCTCAAGTTATATAGTTTTTTCCATAGGAAGAGTTTGTTCACGAGAGACTTACATTGGTACAAAGTCCCTAAAGTTTCCCACAAAGACTTCGCCATATATTTCCCTGATACATTCAACAATATTGAACCTAAGATACACAACCATATTGTGCTCTATTTTTTCTGATATAACTTTGCCCAATCTTCATCTAACATTGTCATTTGTTTAGTACTTCGATTTACTATGATCCACATATTTTTATCCACTAGAATATCCTCCATCTTGAGTTTCCACAACTCAAAACTCTAACCATTAACTTTCTAGATATCAATATTTCCACCGTTTTCCATCTTCTTTCACCGCAAGAATTCATCCCAAATATCTCCCATTCAACAAGGTCTTCCACGGGCCTGAGTTAAACCCCTCACTAGAAATTGCATCCCCTTGAAGCGAAAACCTCGCTTTGATACCAAATGTAGGTTTTAACCCTCTACACTACATACAAATTCTAGAAAATAGAAAATAAACAATGATGAGAATATAAAAAAAATACACAGAGATTTCCCCTAGATCCTAAAATCGGGACTACTAGTTTGGTTTTTCATTATATTATTTTTAATGTTACCAATACATATATATACATGTGAAGACATTCCTAAACCCCAATCCATTAATCCTAGATCAAAACACAATCATAGCTCCCTTGACTGGATCTACAAAATACCATGGGAAGAAAACCATCATCCCCAAAATTATGTGCAAAACCCATGCCCAAAACCATAGGTAGGTCTGCCCACGTAATATAGGTCCAAAACCATTGCCACAGTTCTCGTACAGGGAGGATATAGCCCCCCTTAAACCCCCCAATAGGTGCATTGCAACCCCCCTATGACTCCCCCATGTCTGTGACTATTGGTGCAAAGAATATAACATGCAACCAACAAAAATGATAGACAATATTGGCGCTAGAGGAATAAAAAATAAGAAAATATATATGATGAGAATAGGATCTATGGAGAGGAGCTTAAGGAAGTGTCATATGAATTAGGCCATGAATGAAATTAGCAGGCAATGGATCTCCCCGTTACTAAAATGGATAATATTATCGCCTTTGTTCAAAAATTGATCAACATGATCGTGGATGATATCACACGAAACACATACGAACTTTTACCATGGAATATTTACTTTCTTGGTTGAATAATTAAAGATGATATTTTTATGTCAATAACATTTATAAATAGTTTTACATGAAAGCATTCAAAAACTGAAGCAGAAATAATTCCATAAGCAAATGGAAGAATAGAATCAAACATTACGAAGAAGAATTGACTAGGTATCAAAATCAACTCTAGGACACCTAAGACTTTAAACTCCAAGGGTTTATTTGTAAACTTATTTCTATAATATATAAGGTTTTCCTCAAAAAAGGTGGATTAAATATAGAGTTCAATATATAGTATTAGGTAAGGCTTATAATATGATTACTTGGGATCAATTATAAAGGCATTTTCTAATACCTATTAGCATGACTTGGACCTTTTGTGTGAGTTATAATAATTTAATTTTATTCTTAGAAAGAATACCAAATGGAACCCTAACACTTTAGCTAGATACATCTAGTTGACGGAATTTCCTTATTTTGTTTACAATAAGGTTTGATTGAAAGAGGCATCTATATTTTACAAAAATATAAAAGTTACCTTCAACATCATTGTCTAAGATGAATATACTATACCTTCAATGATTCAATAATACCCTTTCAAATTTATTTCCAATCCTTTGAATGCAACCATTATTAAGCAAAAGAAAATGTCAGTAGAATTTCCATATTATGAGGTTATCTATGATACTATGTCATTCAGGCATTGGTCAACTCTCATGACAAGTGGACTGAAAAACGTGTCTACTTGACATATAAGGGCCCAATGGCCTCTTCCTTATTTAGCATGGTAATGTACAGGGAAGATTTTTATGCCATCTCCCTTCGAAATATTGGCATATGATCGATAGAATTGTATTTTCATTTCGTATCGATATGGTGGTCAATAAAAGATTAGAAAGTAATTACAAAATCATAATATGTTTTAGAGAATGACCATTGGACATAGGAACAAAGGTATTTGGTATTTTACACATCAGAGGAATTTGGTTATCCACGCTATAATTGGGTTGACTTACATGGTCAATTTCCTGATTAAGATTGATAGGTTGTGTTGGGCATGCCAACATTTTGGAAACGAAGGATATATCGACCTCCATAAATGGTACTTATTAAACCTATAAAATACCTTTCCATTTTATACTAGCCTTCATTCCCTCCCTATTTCTTTCTTATCTTGGCCCATGAACTTCAAAAGTATAATGCTTAGTAATTCTATTTATAGTTCATGAAAATTGGTTATTTTGGTATGTAGTCTTTTTTGTAAATTAATGTTGGATTATAATTGAGTACATGGTTATTTTATAATGGCCTTGTTTAAAGGTATTGATAGGATTTTCATTGTACCTTTAAACCACTTTTTCAATGGAAAAGGAGAATATCACTACCCTATTTTGGAAAATTTCCACCAGCATCATGGAGTCTAGTTGGGTTCCAACTTTGCCTTTCAATTATTATGGAATCATCTGCACCCAATATTTCTTGTCATTGATGCTTAAGGAACCCAAGAGTATCTAGAACCCTTCAGATTTGTTCTTGTACAATATTTTGAGGTTGAGAAAACTGATTGCTAAACATATGTTGTGGTGAACGGTGGATTCAATTTTGTTCTAAATAGAGTCAAAATATTGACAAATTTTTTTTTACTTCTATTTTATTTGTTTCTATAATTTATCTTAGCTCAAATATACATATTTAAGACCTATTAATAAACATAGAATGAGTAGTTTTCTTGGCATATATAATGGAAAAAGTCAATTTCACACAAAAATATCTCTCTTTTCAATCTAAGTCTTCAACTGTAGCATGGATGACTAACATAGTGGAAATGCAATTCCAGATGAGGGCCCACTCTAAGTATACATGCTCCCATACTTGTGTGTATGTGTATAAATTTTTTTAGTGTAATCTTTCCTTATGATTAACATATGCATATGTTTTATTTTTTTGTTGTTCGTAATAACTAATAGTAATATTATCATACGATTGTAATATTTCCTTGGTTTTCTTCAATAATACTACTAGTCAAGTGTGGTGTTAGTTCAATAAGAATGAAGTATTTTAGGATGAAAAGAAAAGTTACTATCGATTACATCTTTACATTTTTGTTCTCCTAGCTATCAAACTAAGTCTATAATCATAAAAAACACAACTCTCTACTGTATTTTTTTTAAATAAAATTGCAAATAGTAATAAGGTTAAAATAGTAGTCTTTTTTCGCTTTGTTTATACAAAAAAAACTTGAAACAACTTAGCAATGTTCTCATACAACCCTTTACATTTTGATAGAACTAAAAGGAGGACCCATTTGTTCATGTTTGGATTCAAAACCCAATCATTTATTGGGGTTCCAACTTCCATTATTAGATTTTTATTTAGAAACATTTGATGTTTTATGGTTTATACTATTGTATTTTTAACATTTATGGTAGAAATTGTGAAATTATAGCTAGTATATCCTTACTAATCAATACAAGATCTTAATATCTTGCACAAATAGTGTGAGTGTCTATGTCATAAAGAAAAAATTGATCAAGGCATGATTTAAGGGTGAAATTAATGGGAAAAATAATTTGATATTCAAAAATAGTGTTGAATGTGATTGTTGGGATGCGTAATTGTCATTATTTTGCACCTATTTTCCCTACCTTTTCCTACCATTTTGACTTTAAAATCCATGCCCTATCACTTCATTAGTCACTACTGAATAAATTATGTTTCCTTTTGTATGTCATCCTTATTATCTGGTTTTGGTTGTATTTTGACATAAAAGCTAATTGCTTTAGCGTATTTTATTAATAAATTGAAGAAGTGTTGTTTTAGGTTATGTTACTTGTTGAGATGTTGTTAAAGGACTATATATTCCTAGTTTTGCCTCGCTAAAGATGGAACAAATAATCTAGTGACACTACTATCACAAAAATAAGGTTTTTTTTCTTATACTTTGTTCTCCTATGCTTAATATCGAATATCGATTTGGATAAGCATTCTGTCAGTGCTAGCTTGACTGATTGAAAAGAGACATTCATGGACAACACAACTCCCTTAGATGAAATATTTAGTATCTCCCAATTGATAATTCATTGTAGTTAGAAAAGTTGTTACAAATTTGTTTCAATTAAGATAATTTGTTATAAGATAATTAATGTGTCCTCTCGATTTCGATCAAATGAGAATGAGGAGATTCTCATGATGATCCTTCCTTTTGAAAAGAGGAATGTAATGTAATATGATATTATAAAAGGATGTACTCCTTTCCCATAAGGCATGCATAGATAGGTATTAGAGGAAGGAGTATCGACATTGTAATCTAGTACTGCAACTTTCATTAATGCAAATCTCTACCATTCATGGCTCAATATCTCTTTCCTTATTATTTTGTGTGTTGTACAATTCACCAACGCCTGCTAAGGGGGAAGGGTCCTCCTTCTTAGTAGGAAGCACTTGTCAGACAGGTATTGGAGTGGTATAGTTATCCTCTTAGTTATGATTTATGTGTGATTTATTATTATTGTTACAGATCTTATTCATGCCTCAAATACTTGGAGGATTGTGGTGTCTATTATTGTGTAACAACATATATCCTAGACCATTCCTTTAATTAGTGTGATGGTTATGTGATTTCCATTATATTTTTTTCATTTGTTTATTTAATTGAATGTGTGTTTCAACGATTGTTGAATGTTGAATGGTTTCCAGGAGTGTTGTTTCTTTTTTAATAAGAGTGATAGTGTGATAGAATGATTCATTTTGAAGCACGTGTTTCTTTCCTTTATAAAAATTTGAGAAAGCTTTGTAGTGTAATGACAATTGTGATGGAGTACTAAGAGTGATACTTATGGTTTTTATATTTCCTTACCACAAGTTTCCAATTTCTCTTGCATATATTTTTCTCACTAGATTTGAAACAAAAAGCCTACATATATTGAAAATTTATGTGCAAATAAGATTGAGAGTGATATCTATTATTTTGATATTTCCTTACACATGTTGCCATTTTTTCTTTCATTTATTTTTCACACTATCTTTCAAACAAAATTTCTACTGAGATTAACAATTTATGTTTGATTTAGATTGGTCGTTCTAAATTAAAATGACAATTGATCTACCCAATAATTTAATTCCATTACTAAAGGGGATATTAGAGGTGCATGTGTGTGATTAGCTTTGACGTTCCCAAGTGGTAAGATGACAGGTAAGGACCTATGCGTTACTTCAACATACTGAAGTTGGATCAGCCTCATGAGGAGTTAGGGTACATAATATTGCATTACATGCATAGTGAAGAATAAAACATAGTGTCCACAAAGAAACTAATTGTCGAGGTATAAGAAGAAGTGTGAGAAAGAAGAAGAATAAGGATTTTGATAGAGTAACATATATATAAGATATCACCTCAAAATTTTAATTTGAATCATCCACCAGTGGAATAACACCTAACAAGAAAGTATCAGGTAATACTATTTTACATATTGCATCGTCCATTTAGTTATTTATGTTCGGTGCACTTATTAGGGAAGTGCAATTTTATGAACCTTAGATCTCAGAGATAAGCCCTATATTTTCTAGGCCATTTATATCAGTAAGGGAAGGATATCAAGGCTTAATAGAGGGAGAAGGTGATATGGATGGATTTGATTTAGAATCAACTCTAAAACAATGAACATTTAGTTAGTGCATCCCAAATTTATGCAGCGTTATGAAACAACCTGCTCAACATTTTGTTATAGAGGGTGTTCAGAAAACATTAGGACCACCTAGAAAATATGAATAGTTGGAGGAGCATAAGTAGCATGAACAACCTAATCAACCCTCACCATTAAAAAGAGATGAATCTCCTCCATTAAGGGATCCACATGTAATAGTTGTACAAAATCCGCAAGCTTTTAGATAGAACCAAATGGCGGGGAGATCAGTTACAACGCTTGAGTTCCCATTGGGAATCTCCAGTGATAGGCCCCATTAAAGAACATCCTTTTTTGTGCACTTCCTACTTTTCATGGTACAATTACTAAATATCTTCATACATTTCTCTTTGAGTTTGGTGTACTCTATAGGAATTATTATTATACCAATGATGAAAAAAAATTAAAATTGTTCCCTACCACACTAAAGGGAGAGAAACTAAGATGGTTTATGGGACTTAGTGGGGCTTCTATTGCCTCCTAGTATTAGATGAAGAAGACATTTTTATAAAAGTACTAGGATTACTGTCATTCCAAATATTAGAAGGGATACTTATTATGAATAACTCAAACACCAGATGAAAATTTGGAAGATTATGTTGAGCACCTTTAGTATAATTTACAGAGATCTCTTCATAGTGATCTAAACAATGAAATAATTAAAATATTTTTGATAAGAGGAATGTAATATGAATTCTTTGACATGTTAAATATTTTGGTGGAAGGAAATATATCTAAGGACCCTTATGATGAATTTTTCAAATTTGTTGAATAAGTTCAAAACGATCAACAAGAAACGAGACTATGCGACATGATGCTTCTACCAACATTTTAAAGTTAGCCAATACTAGAGAAACATGACTAGAAATTGGAAATCTGCTATTGAATTTGAAAACTTACATTATGAGATTATTGTCCTCTTAGCTTGATGTGTCATGAGAGAAGTATAAATAGATTGAAGTAGAAAATTATCTGGCTATATTCTACTGTCAGTGGAGGAAGAAACATCCTCTAAGGAAATTCCCCACTTAATAGCTACAATATATGTGAGCAGGATAATTCTAGAAAGCAATTCCCTAATTTCTTAGATTAAAAGAAATCTATAAGGAGCGAGGGGAAAATATTGAAGAATCATATTTTATTCGAACCAAGAAGCCCTGTAAGCCTCAACCATAATGTATGGTGCAAAATCCCTTCTCTTCTTGGTTTGGTATGTATGTTCCTTACCAAATTCCACAAAAAATGCAATATACAATAGCCGCATGGTAGCCCGCTAATCCCCCTCTGGTCCAATACCCTACACCCTAGCTGCAGTGGCCTTCTCCTTTAGGACTTCATACATAGTGAGGGATTGTTTTTCCTAACCAAAGGCATATTTAGATCCTAATGCAACAATAATAGTTACAATTTCCCTATAATATGCTTATGGGTGGTCCCCCATTATGTCCGAGATACCAATAAAACCTAACCTTAATCCCAATAATAAGGAAATGTAACAAGTTCAAATGTTAATTCTCTTTACATATTGTATCTCATATGTGGAACACAATGAAATATAATTACAATCAAGAAAAGGAAACTTAATTCAAGGATCTTTAGAAAAACAACATACTATAACAATTAATGTTACGACTAGTGTTGAAAAAATTGATGATACCCATGAATTTGTAACAATTAGTGCTACTACTAACATCACGGTAACAACCAGTGATATCTCTAATGTCACTATAACATCAAATATTACCTTGACTATGATACTTGTAATAACTGCTAGTAATGATACTTCTTTACATCCATGTTCTCCTAAAAGATTAACTAAAGTAAAAAACACTCCTAAGTATAAATCCAAAATTTTCAAGGAGTTGAAGAACTTGCATGTTTTGATTCCCTTACTTCAAGCAATATGACATGTTCCAATTTATGCTAAAGTAATTAGAGGATTATGGGTCATAAATCTAAGTAGGAAACCTTTGGATCTCTCTATTGTACATGTAATTGGAAAATTACCAAAATTGGTTTTATGGGATAATACACCTAATAAATATGAGTACTCTTCTAACCTACTAATTGTTGTTTATACTAGACTTACAACTCTTCCAAATATCTTGGTTGACATAAGAGTGACAATGAATATAATAACTAGGGAAATTGTAGAACTAATTGAGCTTGTCAACTTGAGCCCAACTCCCGCTATTTTTGAATTGGTAGATAGGTCTAAGATCGAACCTGAAGAAATATTGGACGATGCTATTATTTAGTAGATTATTGGTGGCATCTAGTATATTGTAGTGTTACAGCCTAAAACATGCCTAGGGGGGCATACTCTAATTTTAGGCAAGCCATGTTTGGTCATAATAGATGATTTTATTGTATGTAAATCTAGGTTTTTTTCCATCACTGATGGTAACACTAGCAAATATATTCTTCTTTACCCTCTAGCTAAACCAAGTTTGGAATGTCAGAATCCTTTATGTTCTTAGTTTGAAGCAAAGGAAGCTAATACACCTCCATTGTTCACTATAGGAAAAATGTTACATTTTAAGAATGAGACTAAGGATGATATTATTAATTGCTTGTTAATGACCCTTCTATTTTTACACCATCAACATATTATCTATTAAGTGTTTTGATAGACACATCTAGTGAGGAAGAGACTCTTGAAGATCCTGTATAGAGTAAATATTTATGACACCTAGCCTTAAGGGATTTCAAGTGGAGAAAGTGCCTATGAATACTTTAAATACTAACCCTAATTTATCTTCTGCATAAAAACAGAGATTGATGCAATTATTGAGAAATAATAAAAAATACCATGTGTGGAATTATAAGGACATGAAGGGTATTCATACTACTTTTTTCATTCATCATATTTATCTAAAGAAAGGATCTCATCTTGTCTAGCATCCTCAACACGGAATGAATCGAGCCTTGAAAAGTGTTGTTAAGGAAAATTTTCAAAAGTTCTTCAAGAAACTTTTTATCTTTCCAATTTCTAACAATCGATGGATATGTCCACCTCTTATTTTCCCTAAGAAAAATGGGAAGTGAAGAGTCTATTGTAGGGAGCGAAACAAAGCCACTGAAAGGGACCATTTTCCATTACCCTTTATTAATCAGGTCTTATATATTCTCTCTGCTAAAAAATATTTCTCTTTCCTCGATGGATTTAATGGCTATAATCAAATTAAAATTACTCTTAAGGACCAAGAAACAACTACCTTCACTTTTTCCTAGGGTACATTTTCGTAAAGGTCATACTTATTGGATTTTGTAATTCACATGCAACCTTCCAATGTTTAGTGTTAATTTTTTGTTTATGATATGGTCAACAACTATCAAGAAATATTTACGAATGAATTTTCACCCTATGGGGATGAGTTTTAAGAAGCCTTCAATAACCTTGAAAATGTACTTGATAATTGTATACAAACTCACCTTAGTCCCATTATTGATAAGTGTCACATGATGATGTTTGAAGGTATTATTCTAGGTTATTATATCTCTATTGCAAGCATACAAGTGGATCCACAAATGTTGAGGTAATTCTAAGAATTCCCATTCCTCAGATGTAGAAGGAGGTATGTAGCTTTTTTGGGCAAGTAGATTATTACAAACAATTTATAGAAAAAAATTCCAAGATTGCATTCCCATTTTTTTCCCTATTAACAAAGGATAGATATTTTTTTTGGACTGAAAATGTAACAACACCTTTGCATGGTTAAAATCATGTGTAATAGTAGCTCCTATTTTGCAAGGACCCAACTCGAGTCTGTCATTCCACATTTCTATTAATTCTTCTTATACAATTGTTAGGGTTGTGTGGGAAAATGGGAGGAAAAAAGAAATTATTCCATCTATTATATCAACAAGAACTTGATCGCTACAAAGGTAAATTATACTATCATAGAAAAATGGTTTTTTGTTGTTATTTATGTTATCAACATATTTAGTCATTACATTATTGGTTACCAAACATTTGTGCATATTAACCACTTTGCTAGTTTATTTTTAATGAGTAATCCAATTGATAATTCTAGGTTTACTAGGTCATTACTGTCACTCTAGGAATTTGATATTACTATTGTAGATAAACCCAAGAAGGCTAATGTTGTTGCAAGTTTTCTTTCTAGAATGACTAATGTTATTGATGATATGGATATTGAACACTCTTTCCAAGATGAGCATATCTTTTCAAAATCCACGTATTCCACTTTGTATGCAGTCATTTCCAAATTCCTTCTTATGAGAAAGCTTCCCTGTCACCTTTCTCCAAGAGAGAAGAGAAAAATTGTTCAAAAATGTCTAGTATTTGTGGTGGATGGCTACCTCTTCCAAACCTTTTTTGATCAAAGAATTAGATGGTGTGTGAGCATGAGATTCATGATATTCCCAAGAATTTTCATGATGGGCCTTGTGGATGACATTTTGCAGATAGGATAATAGGTCATAAGCTTCTTCACCATGAGAATTTTGAGCTACCACTTGACCTCCATTTAAGATATAACTGCCTCTGACCATCAATGATGTAATTGTAGAATTGAATCTTCTTGACTGCATGAAAATCTCAATAATAAATTTCTCTTGAACTTACTTCCATCTATGAAAGTACAATAAATTACAATTTAAATAGTTATATAGGTAGGTAGCCTAGATATTGAGCATATCCAAAAATCCATTATACAACTAATCTTCCTTCAGTTACACACTTGCATACATAGATAACATGTTATTGTTGATATTGAAGTACCAAATAACAACAAGATTCATGAGGTTCTAATAGATTCACATAAATAAATCAACAATATGTTCTCTCAGCTCTGAACAACAACATCAAGCACTACTAGCTTGAACTATGCCACTCTATTCATTAATTGGTTATGCACCTTTTCCATTTGACACAAATGGATATTACCAAAATAAATAACAAATAACAAAACCATTTGTAGTTTTTTGTTGCTCCATATTTACACTTATTACTGAAAATGGGAAGCTCATAAGAATAAAAAAAATCATAGCATGGCTTCACATATTTTAAGGAATGATTAATAGATTTTTTAGAGGAATAATTGATAAAGACAAAACAAGAATCCTCTAATTACATCTGACGAAGTGAAAGTAATCATCATAACTCAAAATGGTATGGGAAATGTGCACATACCAAGAGGGAATTATGGATTCCAATTATCAAGTTAGTAAAAAAGATCTTACATAGTGATACCATGGGATCATTTCCAACCTTAGTGGCAAGCATTGAGAATGGGGACATAATGAAATCAATATTTACTTTCACTTAATTCCAATTTGACTTCTCTGTAATTACCTGCAAGGGTACATACCATTTGTGGTATCAAAAGTATACACAATTAAGTAAAGTGGTAATCTTTGATGCAAAGATGTTTGATCCAGTTATCATCCATAGGACCCAACCAAATGAATTTGATGTTTCCAAAGAATAAGAGGTTTAGATTCAATATCCAAAAAAATAAGATTCAAAGATTCAATTCCATTATAGAAAAATAGTGGCTAAATCAAGCACATTTTCCAACTCAATTTTTTTATTAATGTGGTGATGATGACACATTCATTCATTTTTTCTTATGCCTCCCTCTCCATATTCATCTTTGGAAATTCTCTTGTGGACACAACAAACAACAACTACATGACCATGCTTGTCAACGTCAACACGTCATACAATGTCATTGACTTCACCAATCTCTTTCCCACTAGTAGGTTTTGTAATGGTAGAATTCAAAGACACCATGAGCTAAGTCAGCAATGGAATTCACATGATTAGATGTTCCCGTTCCAAAATCCAAGAAAGCATTCCATAGTGATGAAAGCACCAAGGAATGTGTTCGTGTCTCCTTATCTTAGCCTCCATTTCACAGGGTAAGTACAACATTGTTAGCCAATTGAGGTAGACAATCTGACCATCAAAATTGTGTTGAACTAATTAGGCAAAATAAATTTGTAATTAGTATATTTCAAACAAAAATCATTGGAAACCTTGGGTCCTAACTTAGTTCACTGCCAAATTAATATCAAAAGGGATATGATCCACAAAATTGATAAAAGAAGGTGAAGGTAGAGATTAATCAAGAACCTTGGGTACAAAATTTGTTTGACAACAATTGAAATTTTTTTGCATAGAGCCTAAAACATTGTCCTTACAATATTCTCCACAACACCTCCTTCACACCAACACAAGAAACAAATACCAGTTTGGAAAAAAAAATTACATAACAAAAATATTCTCACACTTGTATATATTCCTTGACCCTTCGTTATGAGATTTATTCCCAGAACAACATTGATACCAAGAAGGAAATCATAATTTCTCACACACATAAAATTGTTTTTTCTATTACATTTCACACGAATATACATAACACTAATATAGTGCATATGAGATTTAATAGATTCTAAGCTAGGAGATTGTTTGTTGAGAAAATATCTTAACAACCCAATCCAACCATCAAATCAAATCAACTTGTATACTGTTGTAAGTGTTAGTTCTAAGTTAACTTCCCACAAGTGACATCACAAACATTAGCTAATATATATATATATATATATATATATATATATATATAATATATATATATATATATATTTCTCATATGGAATATATAACATTTTACTTGTCAAATATATATACATATAATATATATATATGACAGTTATATATATTCCTCATATGAAATATATAACATTGTACTTGTGTTTGTATGTGTGTTTGATCCAAATACAAAATAAAAGAGTTGCAAAAAAGTTATATATATTTTGAAATTGCTTGGACATTGTCCTAGCTACATATTTTTCAATTGTTTATATACTATCCTAATTATATTTTAAATTGGACCAAAGAAAAACTATATAGAAACCAAATATTGTGCACATACTTTCAATAAAACATAGCCAAATTTTGACAAACTATAAACAGTTTTTAATTTAAACTGAAGGATTATCAACACTATTCCTTAAGTTATCTAAATCAAATACTATCAAATTGAATTTTGGAATACTTCTAAAAACAAATAATTAAATAATCTAATATATCAAACCTTTCAATATTACAATATATTTAAAATTTGACACATATAAATTTGATGGAGAAGAACAAATTAAATTACTTAATACTATATTTCGGATATTTAGACATATTTAAGATATTTAAAATTGTTAAAAAACCTTCTAGTCAATAATTTATACAACATTCATATCTAGGTTTAATGACAAATATAGATGAAGAAAAAATCTTTGTCACTTTCTAGCATCGAACATCTAGGAAGACATTTCCATATATTCTCCCCTAAACTATAAACAAGAACCTTGATACCACAACTACTCCCATATTTGATGTAAACCAGATTGTTGATTCCTTCAAAATCAAATGTTAGGACTCCATACTTGAAGAAAAAATATTTTTCCCTAAAATATTGCACAATATATTGTGGCATTCTTGCAATCTCTCTCATCGCTCTAACCACTTAGCATCCTACATCTAGTTTGGACTTGTCAAACTTGGATATAATAATATTAGTTGAATTGAATATATATGAAGCTAAAAGAACTCTTAGCATCCTACATCTAGTTTGGACTTGTCAAACTTGGATATAATAATATCAGTTGAATTGAATATATATGAAGCTAAAAGAACTCATGAACGACAACTGAATAGAACATTGTCCCTTCTCTCATACTCTAATGAGAATGACATGTAACAATGCATCTTGTTTTGAAATTTGAATGCCACAATGTCCCCCTAAAATAAATTTACTCTCCAGCCTTCAATACAGGAAATCCTCACACATGATTGAAAATGGTCTAAATCTCTGTGGCAGGTGTCTCACTGTAATCCATGACTTTAGACTCAAATCCTAAACTTCTGCTCTACGTCTTCCCCCCTCATCCATCCCATGAATTGAACCATACCATTCAACGAAAGGAGGTCATTCTATTCTTTAAATATGTCACAATATACACATGAGCTTTCCTGTGGAAACCATGCACAATTATCCTATAGATTGTTAGGAAATTAAGACCACCATATTGAGCACGGTCACAAATATCTCCTTTCTATTTTGTGAGAAAATAAAATTTCCACTTTTAATAGTCCCAAAATTTTCATCTTGAATCGATGAAGCTTGCAACTAGGATTTACACTTTGCACAAGAAATCTACAAACATAGAGATATTTTTAAAGGAATATGTTTATGCTTTATGATCTTCATAGTCAACCCTTCTCTTTAAGAGGGGAGGTGGAATCGTCCCATCAACCTATTTAATTTTTCCTCAAACCTCATGCTATTACACAAGTCAATTTTGTTGTTTTCCTACCTAGCACTGATGAAGATATCCTTGGTAATTATGGCTATCTCGATGCAGAAGAGGGAGAAGTGTTATGAATATGTAGTTGGTAACTTAACACTTTTATCTTGGAAGTTTGGGAGATTATAGAAGTGGCCATGTGCTCTTCAATCACACATCTCTCCTCTAGTTTTGGAAAGTTATTGCTTCTCTAGTTATCTTTTCAAAAGCCAGTCTCCTTAGTGCTCTTAAACTACAATGTTGATTTTTGTAATCAAGTGGTGGACTCTATATTGGTCAGTGTGTGGTTTAGTGATATCAAAAGCTAATTACGTCAGTTTCTTCTTACAAATGATCAATCGGCATCCCCTTTCTGCTCTACCTGGGTGGTTCTCTCTCTAGTTCTAAAGGTACAATTGAGGAGTCCATCTCAATAACCTTAAAACTCAATAACCTTAAAAAATATATACATATTTTAGGAATTTATGTTTTTAATACAATTTAATTAAATAAAAAATATGTATAAAATATAATCATAAATAATTTTCATAATTTAAAAAATTTTAAATCATTTTTTCGCAATCTTAGTTACATTTTCATCAAAATATATCCTTCATACAAATACTTAAATTACAAAAAATCTAAATTTAATATTTGATAGTTTATATCCTTCATACAAATACTTAGCTTACAAAAATCTATATTTAATATTGATAGTTTAAAAAATCTAATTGATGTAGAAATTTCATTAATAAAACTATTAACATTGGATATATTTTTTTATAAGTAGAACAAATTTATGAAACTTTGAGTTCTAAAGATGGAATAGTTATCTTAAAATTTAAATTTCTTATAAAAAAAAATAAAATAAAAATATTAAAAACTTGACATTATTTATATTGTTAATTAATTTTTTAAATTTTCATAAAATATATTTTTTAAAAGTATGAATTTTAAAACTATATACTTTAACATCTCAATTTTTATTTTTTCATATAACATTTCAAAATTACAAATTATCGATTTCCACAGCTCTGCGGTCTTCTCTTCAGATCTCTTCGCAGATCTCTTCTGGGTATTCGCAGATCTCCTCTGGGTATTCGCAGTATTCACGAAATAACTCAGGATACCGGGATGGGGGTGTTATTTTGATCTCGTCTGGATCTCTTCACAGATAGTATTCCGTCTCTTTAGATCTCTTCGCAGATCTCTTTTGGCTTTCGATTTGCATAAAATATGGCTCCGAGCTTCGCAAAAATAACTGGTGGTTCATCCGTCTCTGGAGGGCAATCTCCTGCCCATATCGTGAGTGAAGCCCCAACTCCCACTATCCAAGTGGCCCAGGACTCACTCGATGAAGCTTTGAAGTTCTCCGAAAGTGCCCTAATTTGCCGGTTCAATGGTTTTTGGCCGTGGCTGATAGAACTCCACAATTGGATCTCGGAGGTATGGAAGCCTATCATTTCTGATGAAATTAATATCTACCCCTGTGCTAGAGGTTTCTTTATAGTAGATTTTGAAAATCCTGAAAGCAGACAATGTATTCTAGATTCCGGCCCTTGGTTTTGGGAAAAATCAGGCCTATTCATGAAACCATGGAACCCATCATTCGATCCCTCTACAGCAGTGATAACCTCAGCACCAGTTTGGGTGAGATTGCCAAGCCTACCCTTGCATCTCTGGAATCTCTCCTCGCTAAAAGCCATCGGAAATGCAATTGGGAAATTTTACTGCAGGTGCCCAGAAATAGAGGGATATGCCAGAACCACCTACGCACGCATCTGTGTGGAAATGGATTTCAGCACCGGATTCCCAGCTGAAATAAACCTAACAAGTAAAGACTATGTGTGGAACCAGAAGCTTGATTATGAAAGTGTCCTCTTCAGATGTCGTTCGTGCTTTGAGACGGGGCGTCTAGCCAAAAATTGCCCAAAAGCCTCTGAGAAAAATTTTGCTAGAAAAAACCACCACAGATCTACATGGTGGGAAGGAGCACAAAAAGAACACTACACTGTCATCAAAGAAGAATATTTTAGAGAAAACTCTGAGTCACAAGAAATCAAGGAAGAAGGAAACAACTCTCAAAGCAAGCAAGGAGAAAGCCCGCCCCAACAAATCAACAGTTATGAGGATCTGAATACCGCAGAAAATAAATCTTCATTCAACAGCAAAGCAGATCTCCTAAACCAAACTTCTCCGACTATAGATCGCGAAGCTAAGACACCAATGTCCCAAGAACCAGAAGAGATGAAGGAGATGCAAGACAAAGGAAGTTGGAAGACCGTAGAGAAAAGAAAGAAAGCTACAACACCAATCTCGCCAAGAAAGACGAGAAGCCAGACAAGTAAAAATTAAGAAAATTGTAGGTCCGATAGACTAATTTGGTCTCAGTGGACGTTAACCACCATCATCATCATCATCATCACAAATACTTAGCTTACAAAAATCTATATTTAATACTGATAGTTTAGAAAATCTAATTGATGTAAAAATTTCATTAATAAAACTATTAACATTGGATATTGTTTTTTATAAATAAAATATGTTTATGAATCTTTAAGTTCTAAAGTTATATATTTAAAATTTCAATTTTTACAACAATTTTTTTTTACATTAACATCTTATTGTTTATTAAGTTTTAAAATAAAATATATTTTAAAAATATGAATTTAAAACTATGTACTTTAACATCTGAATTTTTATTTTTTCATATAATATTTCAATTTCTATCAAATTTTTCTCTTTCCATATTTTTAAAATCATTGATTTAAAATCGTTTTTCTATTTGTATTTTTTTACTATTGTGATTTGACTAGTTACGAGAAAGTTAATTATTGTATTATCTACACAATGCTAAATGATTTGTAATCTTTGAAAAATAAGGTTGGAAAAATATAAATATAGGCAAATAACTAGATTTTGGGACCTTTTAACATATTTTGAATTATTTTTTTTTCCAAATTTTTCATAAAATTATTAATTCATATTTCTTGAAGAAATTTAAAACCCCTAATCCAACAAAACAGCTGCACAACTGCTGAACTTATCACGATTACATCCACTGCGGCATTGGAGCCCGCACTCAGGATCTGCACAGTCGCCTCGACTCATCTTGCTGTGAAACCATTTTATTCACAGCTACCAGATAGGTTGCCCCGCCCATTTAATCACGATTTGCAGAAACCCACCGGCTCATCTCGCTGTTATGTCCTCTTACATTGGCTGAAGTTTACGCTAGCTTTTATTGACAGCTACCACATAGGTTGCCTGGCCCATTTAATCACGATCTGCAGAAACCCACCAGCTCATCACGCTGTTATGTCCTCTTACATTGCATGAAGTTTATGCCAGCTTTAATATTCAGTTGAACGCGTACTCTGAGACATAAATTTAATCAACGCTAAGCAGCCATGGACGCATCCCTCAATATAAGTGGCCCGATATGCGAGTTAACTGCTCTGATATGGGCATCATCAATGAATATGCGATTATCAGCGGATACGCGAGTTTACACTGGATATGTGAGGTCCCACAGGCGCATATGCGGATTACCGCTGCCAAGTATGCAAGTTAACTACCCAGGATACGCGAATTATCATTAACGGTTATACAGTTATCAGCGAATACGCGGGATTCCAATGGATACGCGAGATGTCAGCACTGGATATGCCATTTATATTCGATACGCTGATTATCACCACCGGATAGGTGGGTAATTACGCTGATAAGCGAGGTCACTACCTTTTATGCGAGTGCTTTTGGACGGATAGGAGAGAAAGCACCTCCGAATATGCGGTAATCTCATCGATAACCGAGCTATTACCTCAGTTACGCGAGCTCTGACACCCAATACACGAATTATCATGAACTGATACACGACATCTCACTGAGTACGCGAGTTATCAGGTGAGACGCGACCTATCGGAGAATACGCGAATTATCACAATATGATATGTGAATTATGTTAAAATACGCGAATTATCACGGCCATACATCGGTATCGTTAGCGTGATAGGCGAGTTATGTAGGGTTTTGAACATTAAATTAGATATAATTTGCTTTAATCTTTGGTTGAAAACGGGCGCACATACCACAAGATATAAATTTAAATAAGGGTAAGCAGCCATGGATGCATCTCTGTTGCGAACCTGAGCGTGAGCCACGGCCAAAAGCCGAGTCTGATCCTCCTGTCAATCGGTTTGATCTGTGTGCTTAAACAGAGTTTCATAAAAAGGCTCTGCCTTCCGCCTGGTCTGACTGGATGGCCTGTTATGAGCAGCCTTCCACTTCGATTGCAGGTTTCTGGCCAGCAATGTCGACGTTAGGGGGAGAGCGATTTCCAGGTAATGCCATTCGGCGCATGGTTCAGCTCATGCTTGACACTTTAATATAATATTTATAAGGGATATAGCTTCAAAATAACCTATAATCTATAGATTAATTGATTTAAGTGGCTTTATGATCGTTGTTTATGCTTTAGATCAATAAGCAATTGAGACCAGCATGTTGAGCACACCTACGGATCTCCACTTTCTCTTTTGTGAGAGAAAGAAATTTCCAGTTTTAATGATCTCAAAATTTTCATTTTAGGTTGAAGAAAGATCGGAATTTGGATTTACAATTTTCACACCAACGAGGTTATAGTTGGAATTTCAAAATAGAACTATTATTTAAATTTGACAAGTTTCACATTTCTTTAACTCATTTTCACATTTCAAAGAATGTTTTTACAAATTTTTAAATTGTATTTGACAAACAAATCACCCCATAACAAAGAATTTGCTCATCAAATTCCATCCCTAAATCTATAGGTATATATTGCTTATAGTTTATACAGTATATGCTCCTTGTAAACATCATTTTCACAAAATAGCCGAACTCTTCTACACTTACCATTATTTTTTATTATAATAAATACAATATTTAATCCAATATATTTATTTTCAATAGTGTAGCATAAAAGTCAAGAAAATGGTTTTTAACTATGCGATTAGATTAAACTAATAATCAAAATCTAAATTTTAATATGGGAGCTATTAATAAATAATATTTGTTTTTATATTAAGATATGAAAATTGTTTTATATAATATACTGGAAATTGTGAGGAATAATAATAATAAATAAATAAATATACTGGCAGTGATAATGGCAATTGGTTTAATGCTTGAGTGGGTTTAATGGTCAAGAGCATGTGTTTTCTCCTAAGAGGTTACAAGTTTGAAGCCAGAGTGGGGTAGATTATATTTGTCTTCATAAACATTAGTGGTCAAATCTCTGCAGAAAGCATGGTCCATTGTCCCTTAACCATGAGGTCTGGTACATCAATTCGGTGTTTGGCTTGGTCGTGACCTTAAAATTGGGTTGTTATTATTATTAATAATAAGGAAATCGTTAGGGGCCACATGAGGGAGAAGAGTGTTATATGACATTGAAGAAGTAATAGAAGCATATTCATGGAGCCTTGGATGTATGTCAAACATCCCAATCTAATATTGTGTCCTTCTTAAGGAGATTCAAGTTATCAAATAATGTCATGTCACCTATCTCAAGTGTTGTGAACTCTCTCCTTATTGAATACTTGCTAAGAGGATCTTCTCCAAAAGATAAGGCACACAATCTCATGAAATGAAATAAAAAATACTTGAAGATATAAAATTCATATCATATTTCCATGTGCTTGGTGAGAATAATAAGGAGAATGAAGGGTGCAACCTAGAAATCAGTGACTTGATAATAAATGAGCAAATCAAGTTCTCGCAAATCCCATAAGACTCAACACTATGTATTTTAAAGAAGTAACAAATTTTATGAGTCATAACCGTAGGAGGGCATCTATTAAAGAAGAAATTAGAGGACCTAATGGCAACACAACCTTCACTCAGGAGGATAATCATGCAATTAATAGAGAATATAACACCAAATCATCCCATTTGAGCTCACAAAGCACCTTAGAACCTATGGCATGCAAAGAGTTTATACTAATTCAAACCCATGTCTTGAGGCTCTATGACAAGTGGGTTGATGGTCTCACTATGAAGGGAGATGGGCATGGTGTAACCCATAGGTTTGGGATTAATGGAAAGATGACACCACCTCTCTTTGGACATGAGCGCAATGAATTAACGGGTAGTATGATGCAAGCCATAGGAATATATGGCAATGACCAACAAGTTTCCTTAGAATAGGGAGCTTTTGTAATGAAACCAAATTGTTTGCCATTCAATTCAAGCTTGAATTGTAATAATTTTTTCTAATGTGATGCATTATTTGGTTCTAGGACATGGAAATTTTTTCTCAGTGGCTAGATACAAAGACCTAACATGATGAGGATGAATAAACCCTCTCTCAAAAAGACATCTCCTAAAATGATAATATTTTCTTGGTACCTTTTCCTCTACAAATTTAAATTCATTTAGGAAAAAAGAATAACAATATCATTCTTGTTTTGAGTTATATGTTCTTCGACATAGGATATGGAATCCATCCTCTTGATCATGGAAGAGACCAAGTGCTTCTTATCCTATGTAAGCTTGCATGTAGAGGTGTGGAAGAATTAGTGTCAAGGGAAGGTAAAAATCACTTTGCAGAGATGAATGACAAAGGCATTGGGTTGGGTGGAAAGTGTTACTATTTATGCTTAGCTTCAGTTGTTAATTATGTCTTGTTCGAAGTGCAATTTCTGAATAATTTTAGGATCATAATTAGGGGAGGTGGTGGCTAATATCGATCACAAGCCTAGGGATAAAGATAACTTTGATACTTACGTTTTGTATGTAGAGGGAACTTCGATACTTATGGTTTGTATGCAAAGGCACAACTAAAGGCTAAAGTGGAAATAGGGAGTGGAATCCTTTCAGTAACAAGGGAACAATGAATGATAAGTTAAAATAGATGATAAACTAGCTGATTGACAGATCATTCTCTTCAACTTGATTTTCTTAATTCGAACTTAAAATCCAATGACAATTTGGCTACTCCAACGTATCCCATGGGAAAGCAACAAAAGATCAATGCATTTTTAATTAAACATCATGACATTTTAAATGCATTGTGGAGGAAAAATGAGGACATGAAACAAGAAAAAAAAATCATCTCAAGAGAGGGGTGAAAAGCTTGGAGGATTTCCCTAGTACTCTTTATGCTCAGAATCCCCACTTGAATGAACCTGCTCGAAAGTGATAGGATCATCAACATGAAAAACTAAGTATTTAAAGTGATCAATGAATTGTAATTTTTTTCATTTGCGTGGCAAGTTTTGTAAGGTATATACTTACAAAACTCCCTTTTATGGGGTACACCTTGAAGTATTTGTTGGAAATGTTAAAATTTTGATAGATGAGATGGATAAGTAACCAATACTAAATGTATAGCCATGTATCTCCTAGTGAAAATGTTTTGAAACCCATGCACAATCTAATACAAATACATATTCTCATTGTGTTCAAAAGAAAATAATATTAAACAAATAATCTGTATAAATATAATAACAAAAATTTATGTGAGAAGTGAACCTGAAGAATTTCATAGCTTATAATTTGAATATAATACTATTAATAAAATATTAATTACATAACCTATTTATAAAGTAATAAAGCTTCTAAAATTTTAATTTAATTATCGATAATTATTAGGTGGATGGTAGGGATTTAATCTCCATGAAATATTCTAGAATATTAGTAATAGTACACATAAACAAATGGTTCATATTTATCTTCAAAGTAGTTATTCATTTTTTATTTTTGTAATTAAATTGATTAATTAAAAAAATATCATATCAATTAGTGTAATATGAAGTGACCCATGGTTTTATTGGGCATGTGATATTTATAAGTCAGGCTATTGCAAAAAATCCTATTTACATAACAAAAATATCCATGACAATAGGGTAAAGCTCCATGTTAAGAATCTTGTTCCCCACATATATATATA
>APFE030599596.1:0-21686 GCA_000404065.3 Pinus taeda
AACAATGGGTGTTTCAGGGCTGGAAAAATGACTAAGCTCTCCTGTTGCCCCCTGTGGAAAGAAAACAACAAGTGGGAGATTGTTGGGTTGTGTTATATTCTTTCCACATAGTTAACAGGGGGTTTGAGGGGTACCTGTAACCCCACTTTATGGGGCCTGGGGCAGCGCCTCGAAAATTTTTGGTTTTGGACCCTATGTTAGGTTGGGCGGACCCACCTATGGTTTTCTGCATGATTTTCACACATGTTTTTGGACGCGATGCTTTTCGGTCCATGGTATTGGATCGATGGTTTTTTGGTCCATGGTATTGGATGTGATGGTTTTTCGGTCTATGGTATTGGATGCTTCGGCATGTATAAATATGTATTGTAACATTGAAAGGAATATAATGAAAAATCAAGCTGGTAGTCTCGGTTTTGGGATCCATGGGAAAATCTCTGTGCATATGTGTTTTTTATGTGTTATGCTCTCGCATTGTTTATTTTTCAATGATTTAGAATTCGTATGCAGGTAATTTCTGTACGGGGTTAAAACCTACACAACTGGCATGCATGCATGGCCAACACATTCAACCCATCTAGTTCGAGAGTTAAACCATGATCTGATACCACTCTGTAACACCCTCCTCCCACATCCACCCAAGTAACCATGCCAACTTGGGTAAACATGAGATGAGAGGTTATTATGATCAAATTCAACCTCTTAGGTGACCTTAATGAAGTGTAATCAATGGAACATCACACACAGTCATCCAACACCATCAACAGAACCCTTAGGAGACAAGTCAACCACTCAGATAACTTGTCCCTGGGTCCCACTGTTGTTCTAGACCTTTGAGGCCATAGTCAGTCTCATGCTTTGGGCAAGAGGGCGACTAGAGACCTACGGTCACTCTTAGAGGCCTGTCTTCCAACGAATTGGAACAAAATTGCCAGTTCCGTACTAACGACCACATGATTTAAGTCACTTTTCCAGGCCCAGAGCCCAGACCACTACATAGAATGGAATGAAAGCTTAGAATCAAGTAAAGTATAGGGAAACAATGATGCAAAAGTAAATATTTGATCAAGACCTTAACCATACCCCTACTAGCCATGACAGACATCTCATCAAACATATTGTCAACATGTAACCTATAATTGTAAACAACAAAACTAAGTCTAGGGATCTCATACTTATCTAATAATCTCCATGAACCATTCTTTCCTCATGTAATTTGTTGCCTTATCACTTATTAGGTCTTAGATACAATATCCATTCAAATACAAGTAAAAATATGTTGAGAGCGAAACATAGCTGCTGCGATAAAAATGTACATATAACCATCATAATAGGAACATAGATACAATAAACATATCAGCCATCAAAATCCATATATACACCACTACATTTACACATGAAAATCAATGGAGTGAATTTATTATTAATCAATGCAATGAACCAACAGGTGATGGGGCTACCACTTTTCACCCTACCATAGATTGGCTGAGCCAAGTCTCTCTTAGGCCAATCACCCCTGTGCCATATTCCAAGCATGAATGTGGGACTCATTTAACACATAAAAAACACCAATCAATGTGGATGCGATCGGATTTCTCCTCCTACAACGTGAGGAATTTGAGTTCCTCCTAGTCTCTCAGGCTTTACCGTGCATCCATAGTCTGATCCAGGGATCACTAGGCCCTACAACGAGACATAATCTTCAGGCTTTACTGTACATTCCATCCTAGAATCACTAGGCCCAATGGAGAGAAAAATCACCTCTTAGCTTTACCGTATATTGCGCCATTCACCAACAAGGATTCCTAGGCCCATCGAGGCACACAATATGGTTTTACTGCAACCCACATTCTAGTTAAGGAGTTACTAGTCCAGTGGCTTCGTGCATCCTCTGTCCGGTTCAGGGACCACTACCACCATGTGTTTGTCAATTTGGAGATCCACCCTGCTCGACTTCGAATCCAATCTGGCCATCCCACACAAATGAGAGAACCCATCTCATCAAATCTATCAGGAAATGGAAAGGCTAGGCTGAAAATACAGTCACACCTAGAAAAATCCATGCCATGGTAGAAAAGAAACACATGCAATCCCATGCATGCGAAATCTAGTAAGGAAACTACACATGCAAGTCAATACCTACAATGAAGCCTATTGTAGTTGCTTGATCATGCCTTTTCCTACTTGATCTTTGCTTCCTCTTGCCTTTTGTTCCTTTCTTGCTCCAATGCAAAAGTTCTCCAATAAAAACTCTAAGTGTCCAAGAGTATGAGAGAGAGAGAGAATAATGAAAGATCTCCAAAGCTAAACTGACAAAAGGTTACCAACTGATCCTCATAAGCCTTTTTATGAATGAGGCCTCTATTTTCTTCATTTTCCATTATTTTCCTTAATTTTCCTCCTCACATGCAACCTGTGACCTTTCACCCCCTTTTCTCCTAATTTCCAATATTTTCATAAACAATTGTGCCAAAAATGCCATTTTGCCTTTCCAAAGCCTTAGTCATTTCCTTTACCAATTTCCTTAGCCATAAACAACCAAATGAACACTTAATAGAATGTCATGCCCAACATTCAGCTTAGAATAAGTGTCCCATTCATCCATAGTTATTGTTTCTATCTTTTATTACATGGAATTTTCACCAAGGATGTTACAAGAACCAGCGAGTCCAATCGACTGCCATAGTCTTACCTTTCGCTGCGCTTACTCATGCACCTAGATTTATCTGTGTCTTATATGACCCGTTGGGTACCACACAACTCTCCCCGAGCTCCATTAACTTTCCTCTTTCCCAACCAATTCCCAAGACTCGAAACAATAAAAGTAAATAACGAAAACAACAACAAGAAGACCATGAAAACCAAAAGCAATACGACAACGCAACAAAGTGGCATAGTTATGCACCAGACACAATCAAAATCGCAAATCAAGTGCAACAATAAAAAATACCAAAAGAAAAATACTAACAACAGACACCACGACTCAATCCCCATGGTTCCCAAAGAAAACTCGACCTGAGCCTTCTTCGAGATTTCATGGCAACCTCTCTTGCCATGCAACTCCTTGCATCTTTTTCTCATTAACACATAATTGTTAGTGCATAAATAAACATAACAATACTCCAATTACCTCATCTTGTTGTGCCAAGAAAGTTGCTTGCAACTGAACACATCCACGCCGTCTCTCAAGGGACTCCAATCCTTTGAAAGATCCAACTGTAACTAAAGAATAGCTAATATACCTGTAAAATACATGTTCATGAATCTAACACATATCCACATACTGGAAGACAAAACCAAGGTTAAGAAGACTTCCTGTGTGCAAAGCACTCATTCATTTGGAATTAGGGATTCCAAACATATCCCAAGGAATTCTTTCCCAATTTATTTTTTTTACCATTTTACCTTGTTGCAATCGAGGATTAGTTATACAAACACATCAACTATTACCTTGTCACACTAATACCAAGCATGTTTCCTACCTTGATGACATATGTCAACCACTTGTTCCAAATATTGAGACAATAATATCTATCAATTTGAAATAAACCTTTACCAAGACTAACAATCATGTCATAATCCATAGTCAACTCATAGTCATTAGACATAACACTCCAACTGTCACCTACTACACTCAAGTACATATCAACTGTCTCAACACATATTTATAAGTACAACCATCTTAAAGCAAGATCATTTGAACACACACTCAGATTATGCAATTCATCAAACATTTAACCAACTTGCAACCATACCATGTTAAATAAATCAATTAGACAACATAATCAAACATTCAAGTACCAAATATACTACCTAAGCAAACTCATACCTTATTGTATCTCAGGGGAGGCGATCTTGTCTGCACAACCAATCCAGGTTAGCATGATACAACTTCACAACATATCAACTCAAACATAAATCATGATATCCATAACAATAACTAACTAACATGTTCACATCATAACTTACACACAATTATCATTCACACATGTGCAAAGTCATTCTAGATTAGTACAACACCATATTACAAATATGTCAGCTCATACCTGAATATTGTAACCACAACCATCTACATAGGCCAATCCAACTTAGTGTGATACATATAACATCAAGATCTTAATTTAGTAGCCCTAATCATCAAGTTGCTAGCATATAACAACCACAAGTTAACTTATAACATAGTCATCAACACATATAACATAATCATCAAGTTATCTAACATAAAACAACAATAGAAATGCATACAGCTAGATGTTACTATCATTCTTGACTATCCGACACATGTGCATATGACTATGCTAATCAACTATCATATATCATGTATGCAACCATAACATCAAAAGACATGTACATAAACCTAATGTATATAAACCTAATGCATATAACAATTCTTAACTTACATATTTGCATGCCAAACATACAATACCTGTATGATGATCTGCCCTTACCCCCAAAGTCTAATGCTGCAACTTCACTTTGATGATTTGCATCTCCTGCTCTATCTCAGCTAACACATTAGCGTCATAACATATCAATATCACCCTGCTGATCTAAATTACATACCATGACTTCACAAGGCATGTTTGACCTACTATTCATGCATAACTATGACCAACACCATACATGCATAATGACTGCATTTAGACGTATAACATATGAGTACAAAACCGTATGCACATCCTTCTATCTAGAGTCCAGTCATCAATGCATGACCATATCAACTTCACAAACCATGACCTCATGCATGACAACAACCATTACTCCACTGTACACATTTCCGCATGCATAAGAAATGCATAATCAACTACACATACACATGAATGCATGTAGTCGAGCATAAGTGATCAATACTTGTAACCAACCTACAAGACTGGTGAATGTAATTAAACCTAAAAGAATGTAGCCTGACATACAAGGATGTAAGTAGGAAACATAAAATCAAAATGTAAGAGACATGTACCAATATGTAACTAGTCATATACTCATGACGATGCATTCCACAAAATCAACATTAAATTCTCCATGACAACCTTACTACAACCATAATCAATGATAAAGAAAATGCAACAAGCACATGGAATGCAAGTGTAGGAGACACACATGAAACTGACATACATGCATGACCAACGCACACCACCCATTCATTATGAGGGGTGAACCATGCTCTGATACCACTGTGTAACACCCTCCTCCCACATCTACCCAAGTAACTAGCCAACCATGGTAAACATGATACCAGAGGCTACTATGATTGGATTCGACCTCCTATGCGACCTTAAGGAAATGGAATCAAGGGAAACATCACACACAATCATCCAACATTAACTTCAGGACCCACAGAAACCAATCCAACACTTCAAACAACTTGCCTTTGGGTCGTACTGAAGTTTTGACCATATTAGGCCTAAGTGGCTCTCATGCTATAGATATGACAATGTCCAAAAACCCAAAGTCACTTTGACAGGCTTATGTGCCAGCATCTAGGGACCCAATTTGCCAGTTCTGTGCCAGTGAACCTGAGATTTAAGCCACTTTTTTAAGCCCAAAGCCCAAGTCACTGCCCAGAATGGATGATAGCTTAAGATCACTAAAAGAATAGGAAAACAATGATTCCAAAGCAATAACTTGAATAAGACCTTAACAATATCCCTACTAGCCATGACAAGAATTTCATCAAACATATCATCAACATGTAACATATAGTGTAAACAACAAAAAGTGTAGGGATCTCATAATTATCTGAGAATCACTATGAACTATTGTTCCCTCATGTCATTTGTTGCATTATCATCTATTAGGCCATAGATACATTATCCATTCATTTACAAGTAAAAACATGATGAGATCCATACATAGCTGTTGACATAAAACATACAATAAGCAACATAATAGGTACATAAATATCATAAACATATCAGCCATAAAATCCACATATACATCAGTACATTTACACATGAAAATCAAGGGAATGCATTTCTCATTAAAGAATACAATAAACCAACTGGAGATGCGACTACCACGTTCCACCGGACCATAGATTGGCTGAGACAAGTCTCTCTTCATCCAATCAAACCCGTGCCATATTCCAAGCATGAATGTGGGAATCATAGAACACACCAAAAAACACCAACAATCTTGGATGCCACTGGAGTTCTCTGCCTACACTGTGAGGAATTTGAGTGCCTCGTAGTCTCTCAGGCTTTACCATAATCCACAATCCAATCCAGGGATCACTAGGCCCTACACCGAGACACACTCTCTAATCTTTACTGTACATCCCATCCTAGGACTACTAGGCCCAATGGAGAGAAATCCACCGCTTGGCTTTACCATATATCCCTCCATTTACCGACAAGGATTCCTAGGCCCAACAAGGCCTACAATTTGGCTTTACCGCAACCAACAGTCTAGTTCAGGGATTACTAGGCTAGTGGCTTTTGTGATCCACAGTCCAGTTCAGGGACCACTAGGCCATGTGTTTGTCAGTTCAAAGATCCACCACACTCAACTTTGAATCCATCCGGCCATCCCACATTAACTGAATATGAGAAACCCATCTCATCAAAGCTATCAGGAAATGGAAAGGCTGGGTTGAAGAACATTGTCACACCTGGTAAAACCCATGCCATGATAGAAAAGAACCACATGCAACACCATGCATGCCAAATCTAGCAAGGAAAATACACATGCAAATCGATACCTGCAATGAAGTCTGTTGTTGCTGCTTGATCCTACCTTTCTAGACTTTGTTTTAACTACTTACCTTTGATAAAAATTTAGATCCTATCCTTCACTACTTTGGTGTTTTCACCACTTATCCTTTGATCCTATCCCTCCATCAAAGGTGGATCTCAAACCTTATATTGGTAATTGGACAAGAACTCCCAACTTACCCTACTTCTCTATATATTCCCAACCTTCTATGTGGTTGGGTGTTGGATTTTTGAGAGTGATTATGCCCTTATGTTGCTGTAGTGAGGGGTTATTATCTCATGCATTTAGGGTGATTGGAGGTGCACATTGTGACAAGGAAAGGACAAGTCATCAACTTGGAGGAGATATTCTACAAGATGAACTTCTACTTTTGGTTGTAATAACCTTCCCTTTATGTTAATGCAAAGAATTCATTGTTTTCCTATATGTGATGCTGTTATTTCATGTATTTGAATACCATGTTGATCTACTGAATGAAGTATTTAGATGATACTGCTTAGATCTCGTAGTTTATTGGCTTGTGTTATCTGACTCTACAGGTTCTAATTTTGGCATTTAGAGTTGGAATTGGAGCTTCGAATCTAAAGAAGGAGCGAAGTGTGCGAAGGGATCTAGGTAGGCC
This sequence comes from Pinus taeda, assembly GCA_000404065.3. NCBI lineage: Eukaryota > Viridiplantae > Streptophyta > Pinopsida > Pinales > Pinaceae > Pinus > Pinus taeda. The sequence goes on from APFE030599596.1 coordinate 7,337, forward strand.
TCACTTCGTTATATATTTACTTTAAGGAAAGGCATTGAGTTCCTTGTATCTCTGTTGTTCTAGGTTAGCCACCGACCTAGGGGAGATACTTTTGTCCGTAATCGTAAACCTCGTATAATAGAGGGTTTTCGAGTATTTATGTAGTGTTGTAAAAGAATAATTCTTGTTTTAGAAGAAGGAACACGATATACATATATCTCTCTCTATATATATAGATAGACACGCACAAAAATTGTACATAACATATTTTATTAAATATATATATAGAAATTTTCTAATTTGAGTGCAGGAATATAATTAATGCCATGGAATGACCCACTTAACATTAAAGAAGAAAACATAAATTGAATTCCAATCAAAAGACACAACCTTATTTTCAACATTGTCATTGATCAACGAGGTGCATAATCAAACAAATAAAATATAATTGTGGGGCCCCTTGGTTGTTTGAAGTTTAATGGGAGGGGAGGGCTACAAAAGTGGTATGATGAATCCCATTGATCAAAGTTCACCAAGTATAAATCGCCATGGTGTACTATGTGACAGTTGACACAGTTGGATTGCTTACATGGCACTTGATGTGGAAGGACAATGTGGCAGTGCTAGTTAATAGTATGACAACACAACGTCATTGCTAACATCATCAAAATTAAAAAAAATGAAATGTATTGATAAACGAAGGTGGAAAATAGATTTTTCATTCTTGCGAAAGAAGACAAGCAACAACTTCCAAGCAATTAACTAATTATACCAGCGAAAGAAAATCCCTATAAACTACCACTTATTTCAAAGCAACAAATATTGTGAACAATTCCAGGTGGCTTCTTTCTTATTTCTCTGTTTTAAAAGAAAGAAAAGATAAATGACTAAAGGCAAGAACTTGAAATATGCAGCTTATGAGAATGTAAATTTTGATAGTATACCTATGGTTGTTAGAGAAGCAAATGTTTTTGATACTCAATGTGAATTCAACTTGTACCAAGTTCGAGAGAGTACATTTTTGAAACCTGTCCATTTTGAAGATGCTTTTGAAATTTGGGAATTTGCCTTGGGTTTTGTGATCATCCCTTGGACCTACCATTTACTTGAGTTTATCTCTTGGTGCATGATGTATTTTATATCTAATAGCATGGAAATTAATTCAAAGGAGGGCTATGTCGTGGCTCACATTTCTCTTGAGTTAATCTATATTATGTTATGTCTACTCTTTTTTCAAAACCCTCAAGTTATAACCGAAGAGAGTGTGAGTAAATTGTATAAAGAATTATCTGAAACATAAAAGAAAACATTATTTGAGTCAATGTTAAACCCTAGCAATATTGTTCTTGAATTTACATTAAATTTTCCATCAAGTCTATTCTCACAACCTATTTAGGATGGTTTTTTTTTTTTTCCAAGGAAAAATCATAATCTTCCAATAATTTTGAAAAATTACATATAGTAGATGCCAGTGGCATAGGAATAACTACTAGCCAAGGCCAGTTCAAGGATCTGTCAAAAAATAATAAGTTTTGGTCGAAGCCATACCAAGAGAGAGCTGTACATATTCACCTCACAAAGTGTTCATCGTGTCTAGCATGCAGATAAATTTACAAACATAAATATATACATATAATGATACTATGTATCAACAGTAGAAAAACCATCCAAAATTAGCCCTTTTTCGCCCGAGGATATGCTCTGTCTATGTATGGCTGATGGTAATACTGATATTGTTCTGCTCCGAGTTGTTCCTAAATCATCCATAAGCCTCTGAGGTGTGTCGAGGCCTCCTTGGATAATTTGTTAGCAGCGTCGTTATGTTACCTATAAATGTGTTGACAGATGATAGAGTTAAATTGTGCCTTGAAAACCATAATCTCATCCAGAATGTTTCTAAGTGTATGAGCATGACAATTATTTATATTGTTGAACCAGTTTATGATGATTTTGGAGTCTCCAAATATCTATAGATTATTGCATGAGTGTGCCAGTGTAAAATGCAATAGGTGTCTGAGAGTAATCAATTCTACAAAGTTGTTTGTTCCCTCCCCCAATCCCAGTTGTATTTGGAATTGGTGCTATTCAGTTAGGTATAGTAGGATACCCCCCCACATCCTTGAGATTAGGCTGCTCTGTCGAAATATGCCCATGGATGGATCGATCTATAGTCTCAGAGGTATGAGATCATGATGTAGTAGTCTGGGGCTGGATTTCATGATAGGCAGCAACGATCTTAGTTTTTATGAGTGGCCATCGTGCCGGTGTTCCTTTAAAAATGATATCATTCATGGTCAACCAGATCTTCCAACATACGAGGATAGGTAAGCACTGAGTCTTGTTGTCCTGTTTCTCATCAATCCAAATTTTCCATGCTTTAGCGATTGAGAGGCTGTGCCATCTACCCTGCTTGGAGAGGAGGTGTATTACTTATTGCCATAGCTAAACATTCAATGGGCAGAATAAAAATAGGTGTTCATTAGTCTCCTCCACCTGTGCATAGAGGACACACCAATGCGGCCCATAGTGAGATTTGTGCATAAGATTTTCTTCGATAGGTGTCTTGTTGTTGAGCACATTCCACATAAAGAGTCTAGCTCGTGGAGGTGCTTTGAGCTTCCAGATATTTTGCCACCAGTCCAGAAGAATAGGTGGTTTGCGGTCCAAGAGGAGGTATGGGTAGCCTGCTTTGGGTGAGTATTTCCCGTGTTCTGTCGGGGTCCAAATGAGCTCGTTAGGTCCCTCCTTAATGCATACATGAGCTTCATTAAGGGCATTTATATATCCTTCCCAGCTCTGATGCCGGTGATCAAGAATGCCCAGGTGTCGAGTAGATAACCATGCATGTTAAAAAATGGAACTGTTCTCCATGTCTTCTATCTGACCAATCACCTTAATGTACCCCTGGTTCAGGAAGTGTATGAGCTCTGGAGCTAGCTGGTGCATGTTTCCCCCACCGGTCCACAGATCCATGCCTATTCGGGCCATATTGCCTTCATTGATTTTCCAAGCAAGACCCTCTCTGATGTTGGGCATAGAATGAAGTATAGCTTTCCAAACAATAGAAATCCCTGTGCAAGGCCAAGTAGGGATGCGTATCTAGTCCATGAGATGATGTGGCCAAATATAATTGTGATATGTGACTTCGGTCCAAAGATTCTGTGAAGTGAGTAAGGACCATCCCATCTTGGCTACTAATGCATGAGCAAAAACAGAGAGGTCTTATAGACCCCAACCACTCCATTTTTTAGGTAGAGCGATTTGCTTCCATCCTATCCATGCATAAGGCTTGCCCTCTTTATTTCCATTCTAAAGGAATTTGCTGTAAATCTTCTATATACGGGTAAGAATTCCTTTAGGGATCCAAGCCAACGTCATCCAGTATATAGGGGTGGATTTTAAGATAGATTTTATGAGGACAAGGTGACCTGCTCTTGAGAGGAAAAGATGATTTCAGTTTTTCAACCTCTTCTCAATTTTAATTACAAGCCAAATCCAATCCACAATTTGATAGCAGTGGGGCTTGAGCCAGAACCCCAGGTATTTGAGGCCATCCTCCAGGTGATGCCGTTGGAACGGAAAAAATTGATGAGCAATTTTGGCTTCATGGGGGGAAGTATGAGAGAGGGTGATGGTGGATTTGGAACGATTTTCTTCCATGTCGGTGGCCAAAGCAAAGAGATTGAGGATGTCATGAAAGTAGATGAGTCCTGCTGGCTGCCATCTAGGAAAATGAGGTCATCATCAACAAAAAGTAGATGGGTGAGGTAGCAGAGGTCATTCATTTTCAGCCCATGTAATTGACCATCCTTCTTGGTTGTTGCAATGAGTCTATTGAGGCCCTCCATTACAATCAGGAAGAGTAGAGGGGAAAGAGGGCATCCTTGCCGGAGGCCTCTCTTAGGATGAAAAAAATGCGAAGCAAAGCCATTAATGAGGACATTGAAGGATGCCTTGTTGATGCAGCACATGATCCAGTTGATGAAGGGAGGAGGAAAGCCCCAATGGGTGAGGATCATTTTGATATAAATCCAGCTGACCTTATCAAAAGCTTTGGCTAGATCAATTTTGAGAATGGCTCCTTTGATCTTTTTGTGCATGATGGAATGGAGGGCTTCTTGAGCGGTTCCAAAAGCTTCATGAATTCTTATGTTTTTAAGGAATGCAAATTGTTCACAGGAGATGTGGCGATATAGAATGGGTCAGAGCCAATGTGCAATAACCTTGGCTATGATTTTGCATAAGCAGTTATAGAGGGAGATAGGGCGAAAGTCATTGAAGGATGCGGGGGAGTCATGTTTAGGGATCAAGGCAATGAATTTAGATTTAATGGCCTCATACATTTTCCAAAAAGATCTGCATTCTTCTACCACCCTAAGTAGATCAAGTCCAATGAGTTCAGAGAAGGCAAGGAAGAATTCGATAGTCCATCCGTCCGGGCCTGGACTCTTGTATTTCTTGAACCATTTCAATGTTCCTTCTAGCTCCGCTTAAGTGACTGGGGAAATGAGATCCTCGGTCGAATCCAAATCCAAAAATCTGGGGAAGTGTCTTGCAATTTAGATAATTTCAGCAATGGTTGCCTCTCGGGGGGCCATGAAGAGATGTATGAAATGTGTATTCCCAGTTGAGAGAGTTGTCCGAAGGTAGTTGCCATGCTTCCATCTTCCATGGGCATATTCTAGATAATATTGGAGATTTTCTTTCCTTTTGCATAATTTTGGAAGAACTTTGTTTTATCAACCCCAGCTTGTAACCAGATTTCTTGGCTTCGGAGCCACCAAGTTTCTTCTCGATCCTTCAGAATTTTGGCTTTTTGATTTTCCAGTTCGATTATCTGTGTCTTGGCATCAACAGATGTAAAACCTCTATTTTGGTCGTCCTGTAGAGATGCCAGAGATTTCTTAACTTCAGTGAGGGTATTGTCATCCCTCTTGGTTTTTTCCTTGGCCCATTTAATAGAGAGATTTTTGAGCACTAAGAGGTTGGAGCAAAATCCTTCTGCCCAAGTTCTGCCTCTAGATGGCGGATGGAGTCGCCAGAAACCATTAACCAATTTTATGTAGGATGGGTCCTTTAACCAGGTGGAGCTGAATTTGAACGGTGCCCCTGGTTTTTGTTGGGGACCCAAGATCTCCATAAATATGGGAGAGTGGTCTGAAATACCGCTAGATCCCATCCATTGTCTATAAAGGGATATCTTTTGAATCGGAGAGTCCTTGATCAAGAATCTGTCCAGTCTCCTGGCCAATGCACCCACTCTTTTATTTCTCCAAGTAGGAAGAGGTTTGATCATAGGAATGTCCGTTAGATTACGCTCATCCAGCAACATCTCCATAGTTTCAATGAGCACGTCCACTTGTGCATTGGTTTCCCAAGATTCTCTGTATCCAATGGAGAAATTTAGGTCACCTCCGATGATGAGATTTTTCGAGGTTGTGATCGATAGATTGAGAAATCGATTCCAAAAGGTCTCTTTGTTGTGACATGGTCCATATACATTGATAATGCAGAGGTCCATCCCCAACTCAGATGAGAAAATATCCATACCAATGAAACCGACCCCTTCGTAGGAGGCCCTCAAGTTAATGGTGTGGGGGTTATAACCTAAGGCCAAACCGCCTGATTTCCCTATTACATCTAAGGGTTGGAATATCTAGCCAGGCTTCAGAGAGTCGAGAGCGCAGGAGGTAAGGTCAGCTTCTCCCAAGGTTTCTTGTAAAAAAATGATGTCAATAGACTCAGATTCAAAGAGTCTTCTGAGGGCTATTTTTTTCGGTGAGCTAGCCATGCCCCTGCAATTGAAAGAGAGCCACTTCATGGGGGTGGTTGTGCATGGGTGTTCGAAGCTCTAAGTGCCTGATCAAGAGAGGCTTGTCTGCCAGAGGCAACTTCTGCCCCAGCTACCAAATAAATTTAGATAGATGTGATTTTCTGCCATGGTCTGACTTGAGGGGGGAAGGAGAGGGAAATAGGCCTAGTCCAAAGGGGGATTTTCCATCCTATATTGAGGGTAGACGAGACCTAAGGTTGCAGGGATGGGGTGGATCAGAGGGGAGAGATGGGGTGCAAGAGGGGGGGGGGAGGCAAGTTGGGGGGAAGGATGCGGGTGGTGGTGAGAAAAAACGGTAGTATGAGGATAAGGGACAAGGGATGGAGAGAGGTTCCATCCAATCAGTGCAGTATGCAGATGCGATGCATAAATGTAGGGAAGAATTAAAAGTAGTCGAGAAGGAGGAGTACCCAACGTAGCAACTTGCAGCAAGCTTGCGATCTGTATCGGCGGGGGGGGCGTGGTCTGCTGGATGCAGCCTAATTTGTTGGTGGTTCCATTCCAATCATTGCCACAACAACTAATGGAGTCGAGCCTAGGATGGGTGTAGTGGTCTTCTCTGCAGCACCATCTGTTCCCATAGGAGGGTCCGTGGCCTTACACACTAGAGGGCATTCCTTGAATAAGTGTCCCACTTTGTGGCACCTTCGACATCTGAAAGGGACACCATCGTAATCCAGGATTTGTATTCTGGTGAAACGCCGCCATTAACGAGTGATTTTCTCCTTAAATCCTTCTCTCGTGTCCAGGTGAACCAGGATGCAGGATAATGTTCTGTTCCTGGATTGAATGTAGAACTTGTCATAATCCAAATAAGTGCCCAAAGCATTTCCAATGCGGACAAAGACATCTTCAGACCAATATTGTAGGGGGAGGCCAGGTAATCTGACCCATAGCGGCCCGACCCCAATCTGCTCTCTTTAAGGGTCGAAGAGCAGGCTCCAACATTTCAACAAGACCGGGGCCATTTCAATGTGCTAGTATCGAGAGAAGGCCAAGGAGGTGTATTCCTCTAGAGAGAAGTGTAGCGCGAACTAGCCATGGGGCAATATCTGTACTTCAGGGAGATCCTTGAAAGTATTTCCCCACATTTCTTTGACCCAACGACTGAGGCATTATGTAGTGTAGGTGTGGCCTCTAACCCTACCCACTAGAACTTTTCCGGTCGTGTTAACCACCTCGCCCATATTGAGGCCTTCTATGAATTTGAGGGTGAAGTCCTTCCGGGAGGCCTTCACACACCTTGTCTTCCTTTTCCTGGATCTGGGCATTGTTGGGTGGTCCAGTAGAGGGTTAGGTGTACACTCGGTCTCTTGCTGAGGGCACTGTGCATTGTGACGAACCTTGAAAACCAGTGTTTCGAAGCACCCAGAAGGTAAAGTTGAGGATGCTACCGCCTCTGTGGTGGAAATTATACCAGGTGCCGGGGGCTGTTGCACAGGCACATCTAGAGGGACAGGTCCCGAAGGGGAGGAGAGGTGAGATGCGCAGAAGTAATCACCAGAAGGTGAGGGTTTGAAAGGCAGAGAGGATGGTGAGCACAGAGCGAGAAGGTGGAGGATCACAGGTGAGAGTGGCGAGCAATCTATATCCAAAGAATCGATGGAGAGGCTAGTAAAATGGAGGCTGGAAGCAGAAGTTCTCGGTAAGGTAACCACAGGAGGTGAGTCGGTGCGATAAGAGGCGGATAGGTTATGGTGAATGGTTAGGGCCAACATGGGTTTTGGGTCAACACAATAGTTGATCGCATCATGTTCCATGTCCTCCATGCTGCACCGAGATTGGGGCGACTGTAAACGACGGGGAAAGCAGTAGGCATGAAACATAGGCAACAACTAGGAGAGAGTGACAATAGACCCTAGGAACGATACCAGTAGTAACAAAGGATAACAAAGGGTAAAAAAACACAGTTACCCATAGCCGCAGCTCGAAACGGTCTCTATCGCTTTCATCGTGCTCCTCTTCGATCTTAGCTTTTCAGGAAGTCTTAGCTATTATTGTTTATGTTTTAGGCACTAATGTGTCAGAGATTGTTAGTGAAAGTATGTTGGGGCTATTTAATACACTTTCTCTTGCAAGTAAAAACAATTTTTTTTTTGACCTAGCTATTGATATTTCCAATGCAATTAGCTTTCAGTTAGCTAATTACAGAGAAACTAGATATTTTAGATATCCATATTTTATAATCTACCGTATTTATTCTAACAGTTCAAAAGGTTCACTAATCTATAGCTACAAGTACAAATCCCTTATGGCCTATTGCAATAAGTAATAAGACTTCCATAGTGAGAAGCAATAGGAACAACTATAAATTTGTAGACTATCTGAACCAGTTTATTTCAGTAACCTTCACAATTCTCTCCGATGACCTCATGCTAAGAAACTTTCCAAAAATAAAGAAAATCTTACAGCTCAACCTAGATACTAGAGTGGGTGATTGGCAGGGAACAAAAGTTACATTGGCAAAGAAAATAACCAAAATAAAAATGTTTGGAGACTCAGTGACTGTAATACAGTAGATGTGGAAAGCCAAAGGATTACAAAGCATAGCTTCTGCTCCCATCATGTAGAGGATGATTTTGCAAACTATGTAATTTAAGAAAATTGAATTATTCCATGTGTATAAAATCCTAAACACAATGGTAGATTCATTGGTCAATATGGGAGTTAAACTAGAGCAGGGGAAATTATAATTGGCTCATGAGAGGTTTTACAACTCACATATTCCATGATCAACGAAATCAATCATTATGGCTTACATAAAGAATATAAAGGCCTTCACAACCGAATAAATGAACAAATCTTCATGGTGGATCCCATTTGCGCACCTCTCTCATAAAACATATGGTTAATAGCTTGAAAGTTGGTGTATGTTTGGAAGGATTAGGGGCACTCATTAATGTTTCGACCACACAAATTTAAGGGAATGAACCCGTGTTTAAATTAAATTAACATTTGGCTACCTGAGGTAGTGAATTAGGGAGAACAGGTGGCATAGGGTTTCAATGTAGCAAGGTTTGAAAATGTTAACATGAGTGTAGGGAGCCTCAACCCCGATTAAGGATTCACTTCACTACAAACTGAGGTTAGTATTTCAATCCCTTTGTATCACACGATTGACATTCCATGGAGTTGATCGAGATCCAAGCATGGATTTAGCAATTCCACATTTCCATGATCCGGGGAGGTGTATAAGGAGAAGTGATGGTTATATATGGCTCTATGTTGTGCATCTGTCCCACACTGTGTTGCTATTGAGTGCCCATAATTGTGAATAGAGGCGGCGTCCCCCCTTTGAAGCCTGATACACTAAGTATTAAATACTTGTAATGACGAACTTGGGAGATCAATTACATGAAGATGAGTAGGTTAAAACCAAAAGGTTGTTGGCAAGGTTTTTAGAATCAGTTGAAGGGTTGTTGAATACCCTCCAATAGAAGAATATTGTGAAGGAAAAAGAGTGAAAATCATACCAACTTCTTATGAACGCCAAGTATGAATTATTGTAAGGAAAGTTGGATCATTTTAAGGTTGAAATACAAACTGAGATAAGAGCCTTAGATACCAAGGTGCATAATATTGAAGAAAATGACAATAATGTGTTGATTTGTTTAGCTTGGGAGGTACTTCCATGACCCCTGGGGTACTGGGTTTGTGAAAAGTTGACCCACGAAAGAAGTTTGTCTATAGTGTACCCAAGTCGTGGGTTTTATGCCCAAAGTTGTGGGCACGAAACTAAGTGGAGAAATTGATTATTTATTCATTTGGAGCATGTAGGGCACCTTTGAATGGCTAATGGGCACCTAAGGCTTCGATGATGTGGCAAGAGTGGTGAGCACCAGTATTGCAGCAAGAATGCTGCAACTCATGGGCAACTGACTTTACTTTTATCAGCCTGGTAGTTCATAACAAACTTGGAAGCGTCAGTGCTGTAAGCACAAGTACTTGTTCTCACTGCATGTTGTCACTCGGTCAACCGGCGCAAGATCACTAGGAGCTAAAGCCAACTTCTATAGATTTCATAAGAAGCTCTATGTGTGATGAAAGGAAAGAAAGATTACTTTACAAATGCTATTCTAACTGCAGGAAGGAGAAATAATGGAATGTAAAGCAAAACCTAGTAAAGCCTAATTAACAAGCTAATTCTAATTTTGCCAAGAACACTATGAAAACCATGAAATAAATGCCCTTACCTACTCAAGGAAGTAAGAAACATCTAATCATGCTATTTCTGGAAGTAAATAAGCAAAAAACACATTTTTGGATTTTTATGTGTTTTTATGTGAATTCAACATGCATTTAATTTATTGTGTGTAAGTGTGGCAACGAACAAGTGGCGTTAGAGGGCGATTTTGGAGCTTGGGAGGATGTAGGATGGTTTGGATGGGTCCTAGGAGGTCTTAGGTGACCTTCTAGAGTTTTTTCCCACACTCGGCCTTCAAAAGAAAGCCTACAGGAAAAACTATAGGAGGACACAGGAAAACTACAGGAGGAAAACAAGAAAACTACAGGAGGAGGCCAAGAGCAATTTTTGCTATTTTGAGGGTGTGAGAGTGGGTGGAAAAGGTGGATGAAGGTTGGAATGAGCTGTTAGGGCACCTAAGGTTTACCATGAGTCACCAGGAGAGGGAAAGATGATTGGGTTTGCTCAAGGAGAGTGGAAGAATTTCTATGAAAAATGAAGGAAACTAGGGCATAATTGAGGTGAGGTTTGGGAGGCCTATAGGGCATGGATCAGATGGAGGGTATGCTTTCTGGTAAGCTAGCCTACTGCTGGAAGACATCTGCTACATAGAAACTGAAAATTAATCAAGAAAATCAAGCAACCAATGAAATGAGTGCATCCTAGGAAAAACAGAGTTTTGCATTAAAAATGGCCTAAACTATGATGTATAGAAGGAAATGCTGGGAAATGTTGCAAGAAAGGAAAGCATGCAAAAGGACTATTGTAAACCACAAAGTAAACATGATAAAGATGATCTAAAGCAAAGCAAAACTGGATTATCAATCTACTAAAGAGTTGCAAACACTAGAAGTCCTATGAATGAGGTAAATCTTTGTTTTTGGAGTAGCAAGAGGGTTTTTGCCTCAAATCATGGTCCCAGAGGGAGGAAGAGAGTCCAAGGCACTACTTATAGCCTTTTGAATCTTTTTCAATCACTGCTTAACCTGCGACAGAAAGTACAAATGGAAGCAAGCTACTAAATCATCAAAAGCAACCTATTCTTAACCATAAAAGAAATACATCTAACAACAAACTAATCTACAAACTGAAGTAAAGCATACAAATACAAGTAAACAGAAGCTTGGCTGCTTGGATTGGGCCCTAACTCAAGAGCTTCATCCCTCTGAGGTAACTCAGTGCTAGCTCAAAAATGATTCCATCTTCATTATAAAAAAATAACAAGATTACATAAAACTATCACAAAATAGTAAGCTCGAAATTTGAGCAGAGTTTACATAAGCAAAAAAAATCTGACCCTTGTGAGGCCCTAAGCCTCTCTACTTATACATCTAAAGATACCAACAACTTCCTTAAAATTAGGGAGGCTTGGCTCCCAAAACTCGAGATAACTCTCAATCATCTTCCACTTGCTCGGTTGCCTTCTAGTGCATGATTTGGCTGCTTGTACTCCAAGCTGAATGAAGGGGAATTCGAAGTGAGGAGCAATAAATGAGGGGGATTCCCTACTATAAGTCCTCTCCTTTGTCTACTTCAAGTTATTGCTGTAGTTTGGCCACTAGATCCTTGACTTTGACCTCAAAATCCATCATTAATCTGCATTAAATACATGTTATACCACATGGCATAATAACTAACTCAACTCACTCTATAAGCATCAATATAATCAGAAAAGCATATAATAAGCTAATAGAATGGTTGATTTGACTAGGTTAGGAGGTAAAATGAGCCCATATAATTACCCATTTATGAGGCTCATCGTCACCCCCTACTGAAGGTGTTGCTCATCCTTTGAGCAACCTAGTCAATCTCTTCATCTTTTATGGCCCTAGTGGCCTCCCTAGCATTCCAGGCTTCTGATGTGGTCTGCTCATGTTCTCCATAAAATCCTGCTGTTCTATCTATGTCCTTCCACTTCTCCTTCTCTTCTTCTTCTCTTTTGCCTTCCAACATGCCTAATAGGAGTGGAGGACTCAGTTTGAGGCCAATCTAGTTGACCTTCAGCCTTTGCATGGAGTGCTTGTACATTGGCACTCTTTTCAATGCCTCCCTCAGCCTCATTTTGGAATGGTATTCTTTGATCTGCAAGTTGTGGGGTAGAGTGTTCCATCTTCTCATGCATGCATGCACACAGTCATCCCAAGTAGCCTTTGCATATCTTCGAAGTGTGCAATGGCTTGTGCCTAATTGGATAGATATTTAGGGGAAATTTGAGGGTCATTTGCAAGTAGGTTGTGTTTGCTGATGAGTGCCATAGGATCTGATGGCTCAACTCTTATCATTAATGGTTCATTCTGCTCTTTTATCAACAATATTTTCATTTTTGTTGCCCTTAATTCTTCATGGTTCATCCATGAGGCCATGCCATTAGTTGCAGATCCCCTAGCTTGGCATTGGGGTCCCACACATTCATGTCTGAGAGGGCCATGTTGTGTAGGTAGAACTCTCCCATCTTTGATTTATCCTCTGGGGTGCTTTGGTCACACAAATCCATGAACTGCCTGTAGTCTTGGAAAGGCATGGCGCCTCTTTGAGCCAAAGTTTTTATTTGGAATTAGAGCCATTGATCCTTCATATAGAGGCCATAAGATTTGGCTAGTGTTCTACATCGTAATGCTTCCATGGATAAGTTGGCCATGTATGACAAATGAGTCTCTTTCTCCTACAGCTGCCTCCTTAGTATTTCATTCTCATTCTCAAGGTGGCTTCTTGTGATGGCTTCTCTATCTCTAAGAGCACTCAATTCCCTGCTCATTTCCCTGAGTTTGTTTTCCATGTGGCCAATATCCTCAACTCCTTTGGACTTGGCTATCTGCATCCACCTATGTGTTCTCACTCTCTCTTTCTCCAATTGGAAAAATAGTGGAATTGCAAATTTCTATGGGATTATCTTGCCTCCCTCAAGTAGATTGTAATAGGAGGCAAGACTAAGTTGGGGGTCAGGTTCTTATAGCTCTTGTGCTTCCTCTTTCATCTCTGGCTATCCTCCTACCTTTTTCTCAAGCTTTTGGGTCTCTTGTAGTTGGGACAGTGTCTCCTATAGGACTGTTTCAACTTCTTGTAGGTCTGGTTTGGGGTCTTGTAGAACTGCCTTTCCCTTCCACGTAGAAGATCTTGGAGTCCCACTTTCGTAGGTTATAGGTGTCTTGGAAGGAGATTCTTTCACCCTGGCAGATGGTGAATATTCAATGGTAATGGGAATCTTTGAGGAGAGCTGAGGTTTGCCTGTTTTAATTCTTGTACTCTTCCTTGCCCTAAAATACATGGAGGTTTTTCTTTTCCTCTTCTGCTTTGGCTTGATTGGTGTACTGAGGGCAGTGAGGGAAACCACTGATTCTCTTTCCAAAGTTTCAGGGGACTCTTCTCCTTTCTCTACCCTCTCTTCCTCCTTTTCTCCCTCTTCTGTCTCTTTTTCTGTCTCTTCAACTTTTCCCTCCTCTGTTTCTTTTCTTTCCTCCTTCCTTTCTTACTCTGCTATGTCACCACTGGCTTCATCTTCTCCTCCTTGCTATTCTTCCTCCTCACTGACAACAAGACTGACATCATAGGTTAATGCCTTTATTTCATCCTCAACTGTCATCTTTTGAAAAACTTCCCATGCTATAGGGAGTGTAAAGGTATGGAAGGCTTCCTCTACTAGGATTTTCATTAAGCCATGGTGAGCTAACTGCTTTGAATTTCCTTCTTGTACCTTGGTGCTGGAGTCAATGAGGGAATGAAGGAGAAGTAAGGGATACTGAGCTTTTGAGGTGCTGGGGTATCCATGCCGTATCTCAAGTCATGGAGGATTTTGAAATGATATCCATAGACAATGCTATGCCTCCCCTCACAAGAGATATATTTGATTACTTGGTAGCTAACTTCACCCTAGGGATATGGTATACTAGCCCTCCTAATTCCATTTTTTCTTCAACAGGGGTTTCATTATCTTGGAAAAATTTCTTCTTGGTAGCCTGCCAATTGGTTTCTCATCTTTATTCCAAGGCAGCCTAAGAGGAAGGGTAGTGACCCTAATGATGAATTTAGGGCTTATTTCAATGGAGAGGCCTCTAATGGTTATAGTAACATGAGCTCTTGTGTCAGGGACTAGAGAAAGAGCAAATTCTTGGGCAATTTCATCATCAAACCCTCTAAACTTCTCAAAGAAATTCATCCAGTTTGCCCTTGTAAATATGTCCACCACTGTAGGATGTGCATGGAGCCTAGTGGAGTTAGTGGGATCCTTTCTCGTAAACCCCCTTGTCATACTGCCTGTACTTCTTTTGAAAAACCAAATATGGATGTGGAGACAAAGAATTTTGAGAAAAACAGAGAAACAGAGGAGACTATGTTTAAAAAAAAAAAAAAAAAAAAAA
>APFE030599596.1:22232-60801 GCA_000404065.3 Pinus taeda
CTACTGTGTGGCTGAGTTACAAGGACAAAATGAAGAAAAGGTGGTGAGAATGCGCGGGGAGGAGTGCTCATTACCTTTTATGGTTATTTTTTGGTTATGAGTGCTGAGCTAGCAAGGTGCACGTCGCCCGAATTAGGATCGTTGGTCCCCACCTGCTTGGTCATCATGGCCCTCCTCGTAGTCATCCCTCATTATTGCATTGGAGTTAACTCTTCCTCCACTACCTGTTCTGGCATCTTTTGCTGGAGCTGGCTGTGCGCACGTGTGGATGACATCTCAATTAAGTGGAGTCAATTAAATGAAGGTGGCCAAGTTAGCTGGCCACCTTTTCCTCTTTCTATTTCAACCGTCTCGTTGCCTTCGTATGATTTCTAATTACATAGATGAAAATAGAGGAGTGACTTAGTTACTTACCTATTCTCTGAGTGTATTTGCTGCCATTGACTGTGAGGTGCTACTGCATGCTTTCATTTTCCTTCATGCATGCTGTCTCTTCTTGCTGAGGTGTTGTTGTGTGGTTTTGCAGGTTCTTCCTTTGTTGGAGCTGAGCTGCATGTGCCTTTTCAACGTGCAGATGTGCACACTTTTGCTGTTGGTGCTGGACTTCTATGGGATCATCTACTACAGGAATTCCTACAGGTGCTCCTATAGCTGCTTCTCCCCTTGAAACTTTAGCTTTTTCCTGTGTTTGGAGCTTGAGAATGATGCTATAGGTGTAGATAAAGATGGAGGGATAGTAGGTAAGCTTTAGGTGAAGTTGATGGTGCCTTTTCTCCTTTAATTTTTTTTGTTTTGTTTTTTTTCAAAATTGAAAAACTGTTTTTCTGTGTTTTTTTCTTGGATAGGGGAAAAAAATAATGATGCTTGGAGTGTGATGCAGGCTTGGAAATGATGGCAAGGAGGCTTGAATGTGGTAAGAGGGATGATAAGTGTTGAGCAATGGAAAAGGTATGCATTTGCCATTTATTTCTTTATCTTTTCCTTTGAATCATAGCTCCTTTACATTCTAAAATGGCAATATTTTAAAGAATTATGGTAGAATTAAGGAGATTTGTGATTGATACAAAATAACTGATTATTGTCTTTTTCTATACGGAAAATGAAGGAAATGGAAAACCACTATTCGGGATGAAAATACAAAGTAGAAGCAACCGTTGTCCCTTCCCCCGGAAGCCGTATCTAGACAAGGAGATCAAGATTGGAGTGCATAATCCAAGAGAAGAAAGGGAAAATGCGACATTAGCACAAGAAGACAAAACAATAAACTGGAAATCAAAGATAGAGTGAATCCCTCAAGATCCTTTGATCCAGAGGGATCACTGCTTCAGAACTTCTCTGTACTCTTGATATATCCGCCTGGCCATTATAAAAAGGGACAACACTTGTAGCCCAGGGGGGCATGTATTATCATTTTGCAGAACTTACTGTTGTGCTGTTACTTTGATCATCGACTCTTGTTGGTTAAAATAGAGTACGATTGCTTGTAAACTTTTTATACATGATTAATACATAAATCAATTGCTGTTCCATTCCTTCCTTCTGAATTAGCCCGACGGTGCTTCACTAGCAGCTCAGGGCCTGGCCTTGGTGGATCCACTTGTTACCTGTACCATTACTTTACAGTTCTAGTCGTGTGATGGTTTAATTTACTTTTCATTACCTTGAATCACATTGCTTTACAGTTTCCTGTCTTTACAAGTTCTAATACTTTATGGAATCATTTTATTGCATAAGCTGTGATTGAATTGCATTGCTATTCCCTTCCTATCATAATGAGATTATTTTCCTTTACCACTTATATCGTTATTCATTTCCATTATAAAATCTTGCAGTTCATTACAGATCACTGTTCATTTGGCTTTGTTGTTCATTTCTATTAAGTTAGCATTGCTGTTCATTTCCATTAAGTTAGAATTACTATTCATTTCCATTTAGCATTGCTGTTCATTTCTATTAAGTTAGCATTGTTGTTCATTCATACCAGATAGGTGTTATTTCTTTCCTGCAAGTATTTGGTTTTGCTTTTAAGTATTTTGCAATAAGTGTGTTTACTACATTTATGTTAGCAACATTAGTGATCTATCAATTTCCAGTTAATTGCTTTAGTGTGGAGTGTAAGATCAACAACTGTAAAGGACATTGGCTATCGCTGTCTAAGTTCTTAGATTGTGGATCTTGTTTATATTTGATTTCATTTATATTAGTTGACAGAGGAAAGAGTTATCACTATTGCATCCTTAACTGATGAATTGCTGTAGTTTTCTAAGTGAATGATTTAAGTTCCAGAGCATTAAGTTTCTTTTGATTGCAATTAGATTTTATTTCAAGCATCTGTTTACTCTTGTATTTAGCACTGTACTGCAAATTAGAAAACATTACTCTTGAAACAAATTGCCCACCTCAGACTGAGTACACTTGAAATAAAAAATCGTACTTGGATTGATAATTAATGTAGGATAAATAGGAGTTCAAAAGACACCTTTTATCACTCAACAATAAGTTCCTCATGAATCTGTTCTTGTCCCTCAAACTGCCTCCTGTAGACACTTTTGGATCTCTGTAATTCCTATAGGAGCCTCTTGTAGAAAACACAAAGCCTCCTGTAGAAAACAAAGTTTTGAAAGAAAAGGTATAGTGGGGTGAAAGAGATGCCAAAAATGATGTAGGAAGGTGTGGAGGAGATGAGACGGATGCTGGTGTGAATGTCAGTTTCCCCTTGGCACTTTCTTCTGCTCCCTTCGGGCCACATAATCACCATCTGTAGCCTTTGTTTATGTACATAGCCAAACAGAAGAAACTGAGCAAGATGTTTCCCCTTGGCACTTTCTTCTGCTCCCTTCGGGCCACATAATCACCATCTGTAGCCTTTGTTTATGTACATAGCCAAATAGAAGAAACTGAGCAAGATTTTCAAGAAACTAAGAATTCTTGCCCAATTTCTTTACAAGAAGGGAACTCTAGTAATCTCTGTGAAGGAGGAGGAGAAACAGGGGAAATAGAAGAACCAAGATCCCCTCTTGGAGTAGTTCAAACACTAAGCAGCCCAGATAAGGGAAGTGCTATCAAGATCATCCAAAACAACGCTGAAGAACCTGAAAAGCCAAAATCCCCCCAGATAATAGTTCAACAAAGAAATTTCATCATCCCATACCAAGGAAGTGCTGTTAAGGCCATTCCTACTCCTTCTAGTCAGCCTGGGAATAACTCCCTAGAAATCTTAGAAGGATATTGGCACATATTTGATCAAATGGCCCAGAACCAACAAACACCTCAACTTCCACACTGCAATATCCCATTGTAGATACTGCAGTTAATGCACCTATGAAGGCCATTCCTCTCCAGCATATTCCTACATTCCATGGCCTAACATCAGAAGATCTAGTTGCATTTCTATTTGAATTCGATGTATTATGCTAGGGTTATGACTATACCACCGATCCCTAAAAGCTAAATTCCCTCCACATTAAAAGGAGCAGCTTTAAGATGGTTTATGGGGTTAGGTGGAGGTGTTATAAATGACTGGGATCATATGAAAGGGGCTTTTCTAAAGAAATATCAGGATTATTGTAGGTCTAGAGAATTAAAGGATGAAATATTTCAAATGACAACCAGACCTAATGAAACATTGGAGGAATATGTAGAACGCTTTCAATACAATCTCCAAAGATCTCCTTATGCATCTTTACCCTTACTTGACAATGTCTTAAAAACTACATTAATTAAAGGGATGAAGGAACAATGGGTTGAAACATTAAACATTATGGGGAAAGGTGACATATATCAGGAAAGTTCCGCTAACATTATTGATTTATCTATCAGGAGTTCGAGAGGTAGTACAAGGCTAAAACCGGTAGAACGTGACATAATCACAAGGGACAACAAGATCTCCGGTGGAGGTGTATCCCACGCAAAAATTGGGAATCTACTGGAAGACTTCAAAACCGATATTCTAGGGACTCTAACAATGCAACTCAACATTATGCATGCTAAACAAAAGCAAGCAGAAGTAGAGCAAAATATGGCAATATTCTACCGAAGATGCAGAAAGAAGCACAACCATAAAGAGTGCCCGCTGGATATAGTCCAAGTCTGTGCCATCTGAACGAAAGACCACTCCACAGAAAACCATCCCTCACTTCCAAGCCTGAAAGCAGTCTACAAGGAAGCGGAAGAAGAAACAGAACCAATGTACCTACACAATTAGCACTGTCAATGGCAGCCACGACAAACAGGTATGCCTGTTGATCCATCCTCTTCTTTCCAGTCTCCTTAGTATAATGCTCAACAATATAATGGAATGTGGCACAATCAGCCACCTTTCCCCAGTTGGTCACAACAACCATTTCCTACATCACCATGGCTAAATCAAAAAAATCAAACCAATTGGCCAAACTTCCATTACTGTCCACTATTTTGGCAAAATAATGCATATCTGACATAATGGTCACCCTCCACCTCGCAGAGTCAAACCTGGCAGTCGAATTGGCAAAGACCTATGAATCAGCCAGCCGGAACGATTCCTCACCCTCAACCTACACTTCCAGCAGCAATGATTTCTCACCCTCAACCTACACTGCCAGCACCATATACATTGCAACAAAATCCTCAGACCAACTAAAGACCACAACTCCCAGCCCAACACAACCTGAACCCTAATAATAGACCGGTTCAATCTGTTCAAATAATCGAAGCACTAGAACTAGAAACCGATTTAAGGGAGTGCAACGATCTTCAATTAAGGTTTGGGTGCATAATAGAAACTGAGGGAGATAAAAATTGTCAAGTTGAAAATCCGTTACTTTTAGAAAAACCACTACAAGAAGAGGACGTGGTCAGACAAAAAACTCACGACCAAGCAACCACTTCTTCTGCCCCATTCCCAGAACGACTAATCATACCGCGCCCAATAGAACATCCTGACTTTGATCTTCTGGGAGAAATAAGAAATTTGTGTATCAAGATCCCACTCCTCCAGGTTATCCAAGATATCCTGGTTTATGCAAAAACCATCAAAGAGTTATGTATAAAAAAGCCAAAGAGGAGAATAACAACTAACCCAACCATCCAAGTAGTCGACACCCTATCTGACTTACTATCAGGAAGAGAGGCACCCATAAAATATGAGGACCCAGGGAATCCTATAGTTACGATGCAAATCAATGGACACTCCTTTCCAAATGCCTTAGTTGATTTAGGAGCTGAAATTAATATTTTAACAACCACCAATTGTCAACAGCTTGGTATTACATCATTGGATCCAACCACAACCTTATTGGAGTTGGCTGACCGATCGGTAATCAGACCAGAAGGCACACTACATGATGTAATGGTCTCTGTAGACTCCTGGGAATACCCTGCAGAATTTTTGATAATTAATCCCAAAAACCGGCTAGATGGACACCCTTTAATCTTAGGTAGACCTTGGCTAGCAATTGCTAATGCTTACATTGGCTGCCGACAAGGCAGTATGACTATAACTAGAGGGAGTAATGTCAAGAATTTAGCTTTATGCCCTCCAGCCCAACCAAGCCTAACAATAACGAAAACTAACAAACAACCTGCATCATATCTCACAGAAAACATTAGATCGCCTTTAACCATAAAATATGCCCTCGAATTTAAAGACCAAACAGAGGACGACATCATTAACAATTTCATTAACCAACTAGAAACCAGATCCCACGTACAATGCCACATGATAGAGGCAACATTTGATAACGAATTAGAAGATGATCCCCTCAAAGACACTCATGATCAATCAATACCTACTACCTCTATTTAAAACAACAAAACTATAGAGATTGAGCTAGGAAAAACCTTGAACATTAACAAAAACCTAACTCTTGAACAAGAAAAAAAGCTGGTCCAACTACTGAGAAAATACAAGGAAGCTTTTGCATGGGATTACCCAGACATTCAAGGAATTGATCCCCAGCTGTGTACGCACCACATTTATATAGAAAAGGATGCTAGACCTGTTCGCCAACCCCAACGGAGACTAAACCCTCATCTTAAGGATATTGTGAAAGCTGAATTACAAAAACTTTTAGATGTAAACTTTATTTACCCAATATCTGACAGCAAGTGGGTCTCTCCACTAGTAGTGGTGCTAAAGAAGAATGGAAAGTGGAGGATATGTGTAGGCTATAGAGAATTAAACAAAGCAACCCAGGAAGACCACTTTTCCCTTCCACTAATTGATTAGGTATTAGATACGTTAGCAGGAAAGAAATTCTTTTATTTCTTAGATGACTTCAATGGATACAATCAGATCCAGATTGCCCCTGAAGACCAGGATAAAACTACTTTTACTCTCCTTGGGGAACATTTGCTTACAAAATCCTACCCTTTGGCCTATACAATGCCCCTACCACATTTCAGAGGGCCATCCTCAGCATCTTTTCAGAGTTTAATAAATGAAGGGCTCGAAGTATATATGGATGATTTCACACCGTATGGAGATGATTTTGAGCCAGCACTAGACACATTGGAAAAGGTGCTGCAAAGATATATTTCCACCAGGCTTTGCTTGAGCCATGAAAAGTGTCATATGATGATGACTGGGGGACTCATCTTAGGTCATTATATCTCAACAGCTGGAATACAGGTAGATCCAGCTAAAATTTAGATAATTTTGTTAATACCTACTCCTACCACACAAACAGAGGTACGCGGTTTTCTGGGATTTTCTGGTTATTTTAGGAGATTCATAGAGCTTTTTTCTCAAATAGCTGCACCTCAATACGCACTAACTGTGAATGTTGATTTTATTTGGAGAGATAAGTGTGACCGTGCTTTCGAGGATCTGAAAAATCTTGTATCGACAACCCCGGTGCTAAGGGGCCCAAATTGAGATTTGCCATTCCAGATTTCATCTAATGCTTCAGACATAGCTGTTGGAGTAGTGCTTAGGTAGGAAGAAGATAAAAAGCCATATGAAATTTATTATATTACCAAGAATTTGTCTCCTGCTGAGCTAAACTTTACTATAATTGAAAAAGAGTTTTTAGCTGTAATACATGTTGTAAATAAGTTTAGACATTATATAACTGGGTATCCTGTAGTTTTATACACAGATCACTCTGCCATAAAATACTTAGCAAATAAACCTATTACAAATGGTAGAGTAACAAGATGGTTGACTTTATTACAGGAATTTGACATCACAATAAAGGATCGACCTGGAAAAGAGAATCCTATAGCAGATTTTCTCTCACGAATGCCAAAGCCAGCGGGCACAGTAGCAGTCGAAGATCAGTTCCTAGATGAACATTTGTTTGCTGTTACTGTTAGAACACCATGGTATGGTGATGTTGCAAATTATTTAGCAGTAGGTAAATTACCCAAACATCTAATGCCCAATGAACGAAAACAGATAGTACAGTGCAGTATCCAATTTTCATGGATTGGGGGCTACCTATTTCATACAGGGGCGGATATGCAGATCAAAAGATGCATCCGCGAAGATGAAATATTTGAAATTCTAAAAGCTTGCCATGACGGACCATGTGGCGAACATTTCATAGACCGTAGGACTAGTCACAAGGTTTTACAAACAGGCTATTACTGGCCTACAATATTTAAATATGCTGAGAAATTTGTTCAAGCCTGTGATAGTTGCCAAAGAGTGGGATGCCCTGGACAGTCCGATGAAATGCATTTAAATCCACAGTTAGTAATCGAACCATTTGAGCGCTGGGTGCTTGATTTTATTGGTCCAATTAACCCATCATCAAATCAGAAACATACATTATAGTAGCAATAGAGTATTTTACCAAATGGGTGGAAGAAGAGGCACTTCCAAGAGCTACTGAGGATTCTGTAATACATTTAGTTTTCCAAATATTTGTGCCATATGGCCTCCCGAGGGACATAATCACGGATGGAGGACCACAATTTGTAGGTAATAAAATTGCTACAACATTAAAAAATTAACACATTTGGCACAAAATTACCACCCCATACCACCCACAGGAAAATGGCTAAGTAGAGAGCACAAATAAAGTGATAGAAGCGATACTGACAAAAACAGTGGCATCAAACAGGCATGATTGGGCTTCAAGATTGCCAGAGGCCTTGTGGGCATACCGAACAACGTGGAGAAATACCACCGGCCATTCACCATATCAACTAGTATTTGGAAAAGAACCCATCTTTCCAATAGAATTCGAAATACAAACATTAAGAACAACACAGGAGGTGGGTTTGAATTTAAATGAAGCCTAGACTAGCAGATTACAACAAATCAACGAGCTAGATGAAATTAGGCTCTTGGATCTTCAACACACTGCATTAATTCAACAATAGAGAGCAAAATGGCATGATGCCCTTATCAAAAAGAAAATCTTCCACAAAGGAGATTGGACACTCCTATACATTTCCAAGTTTCAAGATTTCCCAGGAAATCTCCAGACACGATGGCTTGGACCTTATGAGGTACATAAAGTGCACGATAATGACACCATTACATTGACTACCATTGATGGATCTGGACATTTGTTCAAAGAAAACGATCATCGAGTGCGACTTTACCACAAACCACTCACCCGGGAATCCTTTTACTAGCAACTACGGGAAGATTCCACTATGCAGATTATTGCTGAGGAAGATAACCCCTCCTCAGTAGTAGTTCACTGAATAATTCTTTTGTTTCTGAATTTTGTATGTAACTTTTTCTCTTTAATTTTCCCTGTATAAACTGTTTTTTTTAAAGATTGTTACTACTGTTCCTCTTAAGGGATAATAATTTTGCGTGCCTGTATTTTTAGTGCTGTTCCTCTTAAGGAACAGCTACTGTTCCTTCGAAGGAACAACAACTGTTACTCTTAAGGAACAACAGTTTTGAGTGCTTACATTTGTTTGCTGTTCCTTTTAAACGAATAACTGTTGTTCCTCTAAAGGAACAATAGCCGTTCCTCTAAAGGAACAATAGTTGTTCCTCTTTAGGAATAACATTTCTACGTATTTCACAATTTCTGTTGTTCCTTTTAAAGGAGCAGCTGTTGTTCCTCTAAAGGAATAGCATTTCCGCACCCTCGTTTATTTTCGCTGTTCCCTTTAAAGGAACAACACTTCTGCACGTTTATTTTTGCTGTTCCTTTTAAAGGAACAAGATTCCACGTGTTTATTTTTGTTGTTCCTTTTTAAAGGAACAACACATTTGTGTGTTTATTTTTGCTATTCCTTTTAAAGGAACAACACATCTGTGTGCTTATTTTTGCTGTTCCTCTTAAAGGAACAACACTTCCGCCATATTGTTTTTGCTGTTTCTCTTAAAGGAACAACACTTCCGCCAGATTGTTTTTGCTATTCCTCTTAAAGGAACAACATTTCCGCTAGAATGTTTTTGTTGTTCCTCTTAAAGGAACAACACTTTCGCCAGATTGTTTTTGCTGTTCCTTTTAAAGGAACAACCCCCTTCACTTTTTTTTTTTTTTTTGGCGTTCCTTCTAAAGGAACAACACTTTCTGAGTGCATTTTTTGTATGTATGCTTATTAAAGAACATCATTTAGAGAATTTTTGTGAATGATGGTTCACTGTTCATGATCCCTTCAAGACACAGATATAAATTTATGCAAGGATACAAAAAATAGAGGATACTGGAATCAACAAACCAAAGAAAAATTGTTATCTTTAGAGAAATTGCTTTGTATTGATAAGAAAAAAGAGGAAAGGACACAACTATTTATATCACTTTGTTGTCTTTATTTTCACTAAAACTAATTTGATTGATTACTTTCATCATGTTGGTTCTACCCTAATCTTCATAATTCTCTTTGATCATTATTATTGAATAAGAATAAGGGCATATTTTCTTCTACTGAGATGTTCAGACTTCTTCCACCATCCCTACTCTTATGGAGTGTTGAGCCATCCTCTGTATATAAATAGGAAAGTGCTATATAAGAGAAAAAGAAAAAAAAAAAGAAAAAATATATATGATTAGTAATAATTCTATGATTTGTCAGATGAAGGATAGGGGGCTTCATCAAGAGCCAACCTACCATGATCATAAGGAAGCAGTGAAGTGGCATTCCCACTATGGACACCACACTAGGGTTATGATCCAAGAGGCACATCAGAAAAATAAAAAAGTCCTTGGAACAGGAGGTCTCATCACGAGCCGGGCTGTCCACTTTTCACTCCTTCCTGGCGAATGGCATTGTGATTCATTTGGTTACCAAGCTAGCACAATGACCTCCATTTTGACATCACAAAGCACTTTCCTAGGCATACATAAAGGATTATGGTTCCAAGGGTGAAAAAGCAACTTTGTCAAAGTGATGAACACTTGTGGGAAATAGACTTTGCTAATGGTAATGAAGTCATATTTTTCACACATCAATAGTCATTATAAACCCTTTTCTTATATCTTTATCTTGATTTCAAATGAGATTATGCTTTAAAATCCTTTCGAACCTCTTACACATGAAATTTTGTTTGAAAATCAATCATAATGGTTAAAGTGGATAATGACCGCATAAGCATTTTTACTTACGATAGCTGTCCTCTTCCCTATTTTTCACATCATTTCATAGCATTTCCATATCTATTCGCGATTTTCATCATAAACCTCGATTTCAGTAATTCGCTACTTTTTGCAATCATGTCATGGATATATACGCTGTTCCTTTTTTTTTTTTTTTGTACGGTTGCCATCCAGTACGCTACTCCTCCATTTGCCGGTCGAGGACGAACTATAATATTTCAGGGGGGCGCGGGTGATCTCCAAAATACACTGGTAGATGTGTCAATTCCTTATTTGGAGGTACTACGACTCCATCAGATCTCGGAAATAGCAAGTTTAACGGTATTGATATTTTCTAATATGCATAGTTGTGTTGTTCCATTGTCATTTCTGTGTTTTGAAAAAAATTACCAGTGTGCTAAGCTTAGACAAAATAGGAGGCAGAGCTATACGCAGCGAACCACAGGTGCTAATAATTTCCGACGTTGCACGTGAATTCTAGAGAGAGCAGGATGGATTGCCTACCTGACTCGACTACAGCAGTCCCATGAAATGGTGGCCATCGAATTTCTGCAGAATTTGCAGGAAGATCGTTCCATGGTGAGGGGTAGGCAAATAACAGTAACAGATGTGGTAATTATTGAAGTATCTGGACTACCAGTTGTTGGACCAATATGGACCTAGAAAAAAATGAGACTTCAAGAGGCCATAGCTATCTTTTGAGATGAAGGACATAACCTTACCGTCAAAAGAAAAAGAATCCTGCCTGCAATCTTGGGAGAACCATGGGCAGCATTAACCAGAATAGTGCAAAGCTACATCACATGCGATGGGAGAAAGGATGTGGTAAGACCACGCCATCTCAAATTATTAGCAGTATTAAGACAGAAATGTGCCATACATTTGCCTGCATATTTAATTTCTTTATTGCATGATGCCGCTCAGAGCATAAGGAAATCACGTAATACAGAAATGGTAGTAAGTCATCATGGTTTAATTCGATTAATAGTCAGTTACAGTCTTGCTCAACAGCAATCTAGTTGGGAAGAATTGGTATTTCAATAGACGGGGGATTGGCCTTACCAACCCCGAAAAGAAAAGAACCACCAACACATCAACTAGATCGCAGAAACGCAGACAATCCCTCAGACTAAGGAGAAGCAGGGGAATGTTGGGAAATCTCCAAGATAACAGTAGCCAACCCTTAGAAATACAGGACTCCGAGGATGAGCAACCCCCACAACTCGAAGGAGGGGAAAACGTGGAAGAAGAATTGGAAGAGGAATTGGAGGAAGAAACTGAGTGCTTTGGTGCAAGTCCACTACCAAGTCCATTGCAGGAAGGCAAATTGGCCCAAATTTTGGACAATATGGGTGAGTATATTCAACCACAGAGCTCGCTCAACCTCAATATTGAGGCAAGGAAATCACAAGAACACTCTGCCCACAGTAAGAGTGCATCCGAGGAGATGAATGATGAGGAAGAAGAAGAAGCACAATCACAGGAACACTTTGCTCACAGTAAGAGTGCATCCAAGGAGATGAATGACGAGGAAGAAGAAGAAGCACAGTCACAGGAACACTCTACTCACAGTAAGAGTGCATATGAGGAAATGAATGACGAGGAAGAAGAAGAAGCAGAAGCCACTCGGGAAGTGGCAGATCAAACCAGGGTTACCTCCCCCGAGGAACGTGATCGGGATGACGAGAACACTGAAGAAGTGTTCCAAACAGAAAATATGGAAATAAGCCAGGGCAAGGGCACAGTCCTTGAAGAACAAAACCTAACTAAGCAACCAAGTTCAGTAAAGGAAACATTTGTTCCTCCCACGAAAAAGAAGAAGAAGATGAATGAAATCAAGAGGTTGCGAAAGGAACATCAAAGGCTACTAAATGTAATAAAACAACTCAGACAATAGATAAGGGCCCTAAAAATGGGGAAAATCTCAAAAAGAACCCCAAGAACAAGATATACAGCCACCCGAACAAAACCCCATAAAATAAAGGCCACGGGGACTCAAACTGAGCCCATATCCATTTAAGACAGCAAGGAACAACATACAACTGTTACAGACATAGGGGCCCAAACAGAAGATACAATAGTCTATAATAAGGATGTCCAAACAGAGGCACCGTCCTCTAGCGTCACGACTGACCAGAAAATTTATGATAAAGAGACACAAATTGTAGGAAATAGATGTCGCAATAAGAAGATCCAGGTAGATCTTCAACCCAAAAGTGTTTCGACGGACAATGACCCTAGGGTAGTAAAACTCCCAGAGGATCCAGCATAGGCTCAGCAGACTATAGAAAAGTTCACAGAAGAGACTGTTCCTCAGGAAAAATATCAAAAGTCATAGCAGCAAGTAAAGAACATCAATGCATCAGAGAGCGAGGCCTTCGATAAATGCTGGAGGGCAGAGGAAAAAGTCAAAAATGTAACAAATAGACTAAAAACAGTAAGGAGTAAAATGGATATTCTCTGTTCTCTATATACAGATGTCCTAGCATGTAGGGCCCCTGCCAAAAATTATTCTTTGTTTTTATTAGAGAGATATTTGCAATTAAAAATTAAAGATGTTAAGGTAGGGAAACCTATAGAACTGAAAACTGTTGATGATTTTATAAATTGTTGTAAACACTATGGAGTCAAAGTTCAGTGTTTACTCTGTGGATTTTATTTTCATAATTTTATCTTGGAAGAGTAAATGGAGAAGAATCTGAGTCCTTTTGTGGGAGATATCCAATTTCAAGCATTTAGTTTGTTTACTGCCAACTAGTTAAAGTGGCTCAAGGCCCATAACACCTTTCAGAGACAAGAAAACAGGTTAGACCTTTGGGTTAGGGGTGAACTGAAAAACCCATTACAACTATGGATTAAGCATAAAAGCCTAATTACAATGTAGGGTGTGATCCAGACATTGGGACCCATCCACAAAGACATTTTCCAACAAGGGGTAGAATATTTCCTGTTTATCAAAGACCATGCTACAGTAGCAACTAAACTCCAATGGAAGACGTCAAATCGGAATATTCAGGACAGAGAGCCATTCAATTACAAAATTTTTAAGTTAGCTACCAATCGCCTGGTTATGTATGGTAACCTCATCTTGAGGGAAGGACCTTATTGGCTAGGTTGTAGATTTCGAAGTCTTATTATCTGGTATCCTACAACAGAATATAAGGTCATCTATGAATTACCTGAAGGGCAGACAGGGTGCATTTTTGAAGTTTTAGCTACACATCATGGTTTTAGACCATTTCATGAAAATCCCTCTCCAGCCTATTCCCTAATTGCCTTGCAGGTAAATTACATGGTTTTAATGAGGGCATGAAAAAGGGTAAGCAGGGGGGTGTGTTGAGTGATGGAATAGGTATGCATTTGCCATTTATTTATTTATCTTTTCCTTTGAATCATAACTCCTTTACATTCTAAAATGGCAATGTGTTAAAGAATTATGGTAGAATTAAGGAGATTTGTGATTGATACAAAATAACTGATTATTGTCTTTTTCTATACGGAAAATGAAGGAAATGGAAAACCACTATTCAGGAGGAAAAGAAAAAGAAGAAGCAACCACTGTCCCTTCCCCAGGAAGCTGTATCTAGACAAGGAGATCAAGATCAGAGTGCATAATCTAGGAGAAGAAAGGGAAAGCGTGACATCAACACAAGAAGACAAAATGATAAACTGGAAATCAAAGATAGAGCAAATCCCTTAGGATCCTTTGATCCTGAGAGATCACTACTTCAGAACTTATCTGTACTCTTGATATATCTGCCTGGCCATTATAAAAAGGGACAACACTTGGAGCCCAGGGGGGCATGTATTATCACTTTGCAGAACTTACTGTTGTGTTGTTACTTTGATCATCGACTCTTGTTGGTTAAAATAGAGTACGATTGCTTGTAAACTTTTTATACATGACTGTATCAGTTTCCGTTCCATTCCTTCCTACTGAATTAGCCCGACAGTGCTTCACTAGTAGCTAAGGGCCCAGCCCTGGTGGATCCACTTGCTACCTGTACGATTATTTATAGTTCCAGTCGTGTGATGGTTTGATTTACTTTTCATTACCTTGAATCGCATTTCTTTACAGTTTCCTGTATTTACAAGTTTTAGTACTTTATGGAATCATTTTATTGCATAAGCTGTGGTTGAATCGCGTTGGTGTTCCCTTCCTATCATAACGAGATTATTATCCTTCACCATTTATATCGTTATTCATTTCCGTTATAAAGTCTCACAGTTCATTACAGATTGTTGTTCATTTGGCTTTGCTGTTCATTTCTATTATGTTAGCATTGCTATTCATTTCCATTAAGTTAGCATTGTTGTTCATTTCCATTTAGCATTGCTATTCATTTCTATTAAGTTAGCATTGCTGTTCATTCATACCAGATAGGTGTTATTTCTTTCATGAAACTATTTGGTTTTGCTTTTAAGTATTTTGCAATAAGTGTGTTTACTACATTTCTGTTAGCAGCATTAGTGATCTATCATTTCCAATTAATTGCTTTAGTGTGGAGTGTAAGATCAACAACTGTAAAGGACATTGGCTATTGCTGTCTAAGTTCTCAGATTATGGATCTTGTTTATATTTGATTTCATTTATATCAGTTGACAGAGGAAAGAGTTATCACTACTGCATCCTTGACTGATGAATTGCTGTAGTTTGTGAGTGAATGATTTAAGTTCCAGAGCATTAAGTTTCTTTTGATTGCAATTAGATTTTATTTCAAGCATCCATTTACTCTTGTATTTAACAATGTATTACAAATTAAAAAACATTACTCTTGAAACAAATTTCCCGACTCAGACTGGGTACACTCTTGAAATAAAAAGTCGTACCTGGATTGATAATTAATGTAGGATAAATAGGATTTCAAAAGACACCTTTTATCACTCAACAATAAGTTCCTCATGAAGCTATTCTTGTCCCTCAAACTGCCTCCTAGACACTTTTGGCTCTCTATAATTCCTACAGGAGCCTCCTATAGAAAACATGGAGCCTCCTGTAGAAAACAAAGTTTTGAAAGAAAAGATACAGTGGGGTGAAAAAGATGCCAAAAATGATGGAGGAATGTGTGGAGGAGATGAGATGGATGCTGGTGTGAATGTTAGGGTCCCCTTCGCACCTTCTTCTGCTCCCTGTAGTCCTCTTGCAAACCTGCAATGTAATAAAAATTCATTTTTTTTTTTTTTTTTGAAAACAACTAGGGCGCTTTGTTACACAAAAATATCGTCACCATGATTATTTGCAGTCAGTATGAGTCTATCATCACTTATACTAGCCTCCTAAGCAAGTCTAAGACCTTAGCTCTTCATGTCAAGCTTTGCAAATGAGAGAAAGACATCGAAAATCAGTATTACTCTGGTTCCGCACTTTCTCCTACTTTTACCTGCGGACCCGCACCCTTTGTTCATAATACCTGTCTGTAAAGGGGTGGGTGCGTACCCCTGTAAAAGTCAAAAAGCCACAAGTTTATCCTAAAAAACTCACTTTTAGGTTAATTCTAGGTGTTTCTAGAAGGATTTTGACGTGGATTGTTCGCTCCAAGGTGGTTCATGCATCCCAAAAGAGAAGGAGCTAATCCCTTGATAGGAGGAGCTATCCCTTTGAAGGAGGGATTTATCCCTTTGAAGGAGGACCTAGTAACTTCCCTCCATTGCACTATAAATTAAGGCATTGGGTCAGTTGTTGGGGAGGTTAGAAGCTGAACATTTTGAGGGTAAATGCTGATGGAATTGGGACTTCCTAGTTAAACTTGAGAGGAGAGATCACATACCTTTTGGTTTCATTAGGAAATGAGTGAAACTTGTCAAAGTAGAGGAGACTTCTTGTCGGACCCTGGGAGGAGCTTGTACAGCATCAAGGCACAGGTTGTAAAGTTCTTCTTCATTTGAATTAATACAATCAGATTCATTTTTCTCAACAAATTGTCTTATGTGGTTTGTTTCATAATCTCCTTGACCATTATGATGAATATGCTTTATGATATTGGCTTTTCAGGTGCTATTTAATTTGTTTGCTTGTTTGTGTTTGCAGAATTACACTTCAAGGAAGCTCATTTGGAGCAAGGGAGCGAGGCTTCCACAAACTTGCATTGGACCCAAGGTAGGCCTAAAACACTTATTTGCCTTTGTTTTAATTGCATATTTAGAGAAAGATAGTTTTTGATTGGCTTGCTTGTCAGTAGATATCTTTAGATACTAGGAAGGTCGATCTTGTCCGCAACCTCGACTCATTCCGCGTGAAAAAATGACGACTCCACTGGGGACTTGATTATTTTCCTTGTTTTACTTTGACCTGAGAAACTTGCCTTTTTGTTTCTGTTTTTGGCTTGTTGTGTGTGGAATTGGGTGGATTTAGTGGATCTAGGCTTGTTTTGGCTTTTCATAACTTTAGGAGAAGTCTGCACTCTGTGCTTGTATCACAGTGCATACCTCTACGCATGTTTACTTTGCACACAGAGCGTGCACACACCTGTGAAAACTCTGAGCCTGCGGACCCTGCTAAATTTTTGAAAAACTTGATTTTTACTCTTTCAATTAGTTTTATCTTGGTTTAGGTGTTGTTATCCTTTGCCCAGACCTGCTTGTGACTTGTCAAAAGCTTTCGTTGGTCTAATTTCATTGGTCTTAGGCTTTTAGGTGAAATTCCTAGAAGTTTTGGTTGCCGGTCTTAATTTTCATTTTGGTCGTGTAGTAGCTCAGAGCTTAGAAGCATAGAAGCCTCAGACCACCTTGGTTTTTACTGGCCTTCTTATGAGTTTGACCATTTGCAAAATCTACCTTTGTTGAGGAATCCATCTTGAGTTTTCTCTTTCCAAAATTTTGAAAAGCTTGTGTTAAAAGTTTGGATTTCACTTTTACAAAAAGAACAAAAATCATTTGTTTTTGACTGATTTGTGATTCTGGACAAGTTTTTCCTTGGTATGCTTATCACCAAGTAAAACATCCTTAAAAAAAAAACATTTTGTAAGCTTTTACTTCAAGTAGTTTTTTATAGTTTGTATATCTTAAGATTTGCTTTATTCATAGTTTTCTCAAGATTTTCTTTAGTCATAGTTTTGAGTGTTTTTATAAAAATACAAAAAATCTCTTTTGAAAAATGTTTGTTTTGGTAGCATTTGAGCGTTTGAATGAAAAAGTAAATTCTTGTGCAAATAACTAGTTGTCTCGTTTTGAGTGCATTGGAACAAAAACTCTTCTTTAAATTTGTTTGTTAAGAAAGATTTGTGTTTACACCCATTTGCATTCTCAAACTCTTTCCTAGCTAGAAGTTCATTGAAGAGAAAATATTGTTTGATCATCTTAAGTGTATCTTTTTAGTGATTTCGAGTCAAGTCTTCACACCACCGGTTTCATCTCCGCACCTCTTGACTTAATCAAAAACCAATAAAAATAACGCTTAAAGTAAAATTAATCTAGAAATCGTTTTATTTCTAGGGCTCTATTACACCAACATAGCTTAGGCTAGTGTCTTGGAGTAGGGAGTACTTAACTCTCCAAGATAGCAAAACAAACAAGCAGTTGTATCTTGCAGTAGGAGAGAAATCCAATTGTTGCATCTATGCTCTGCGAAAGCTCCTCTTAAAGGAGAAGCACGAGATCATGTCTGAACCAGTGTGGGAATCAATCCTTCCTCATTGGGAATGATGCCAGATATTCACGTATTAAAAATGGTAAACCTCGGATTAACCATTGTCGAGGAGCCTGGGATCACTTGTTGGTAAACCTTGGTTTATGTCAAGGAGACTTCAAGGGGATTGAGCTTGTTACTCTGCCCTTGCGTGCGTATCGGATCGTAGACTATTTCCCTAGGTATATTTGTTTCTGTTGGTAACCATAGTGACCATATTCTATAGGATTCTTCCTAAGGTGACGGTGGCGGGAAGATCCCACTGTACCTAGAGCAGACGTCGACTAGACTCACTTGGATTTTCTGGGGGGTTCTCTTCACTCGAGACGGTTAAGTGGAGAAACTTGTGCTAGTCTATTCATTAAGCAGGTTGCCAAGGTAACTGTTCCAACCGCTATTTTTGTATCGAACTCTGTGACGTTGGATTTCATCACCAACTAGTGTTTTTGGTACAAAAAGTTACTATTTGTGTGTGATTGATCTCCTAGATTCTTTAGGCGTGAGATTCAATTTGTTTGGTTCTTTAGAGGCTTTAGGTGGTTTTCATTGATATTTTACTTTGTTTTCGTGTCAATTAGTGAGACGTTTTTAACCGTGGCTGAATTACCGAGGAGGTCCCGCAGACTTCGGGGCGAACCTCCTGAGTTTTCACCAGGCCAGCTTGAAGGGCTATGGGCCCTGGTAACTCCTAGTGACAGTAGAAGTGGGTCACCTGAAAGAAGGGAATCTGCTTTGGTAGGATATAATCCTGATTTTTCGGCATTAATAGCAGATTATAGTACACAACCTGTATTCGTTTCAGAAGTTACTCGTAGTGTTTCATCAACTAGTGATGTAGGTGAAGAACCTAAAATATCTGAACCCGAATCTGAAATTGATACTACTCCAATATCAGGGTTTGCTTCTGCAGCTTCTAGTGGTCCTAGTTCACCTAGGGTAGAAACAATAATTACCCAAGATCTTCCTTCTGGACTTATAGCTATTGAAGAACTTGCTATTTCGAACGACAAAGAAGGCATTCCTATTGCAGAAGATCGACCTACCTTAGACCTTAGGGAGTGTGAATCAATCTTTTACAGTCCACCTAGGAACAATGCTTGGTATCTTTCATTGACTAATTTTTTGGAAAACCCGGGACTAAGTTTTTCACCACCTTGTATTTCTTATCACCCAACACCTAGAGGTTACTATCCTCCATTGAATATGTCTAAGCAGTCATCCATGTTTTCTCAATCTCTCGAAGCCTTTTTGTACGGTGATCCTTCTGTTCCCGCTGGGTATCAGTCTATGTCTTGTACTTTTTTGGGAGCATCTCCTCAACCTATTGAACAAAAGTTATTAACTAGAAGTAATGGTACTAAATCGTTGACTGTAGAAGATATTATCATGATGTCAGGTTCTATTCCCAATCCTCAACCGCAAGGTGGCCAGTCTCCGCCTGGGGGGTAACCTCAAGGTACCCAATATGTGCCTGGGGGATAACCTCAAGGTACCCAGTATATGCCTGGGGGGAAACCTCAAGGTACTCAGCTTGCGCCTGGGGGACAACCTCAAGGATAGTACATACCTACGGGACAGTACGTTCCTCAAGGTCAACCCCAGACTTAGTATGTACCCCAAGGTCAACCTCAATATCAATATGTACCTGAAGGTCAACCTCAGTATCAATATGCACCTCAAAATCAACCTCAATATCAATATCTACCTCAAGGTCAACCCTAGTATCAGTACATGCCTCAGGGTTATCAACCCCAATGTCAATACCCAACTCAAGGTTACCAACCACCTTCGTGACAATCATATTATCAACCCTACCCTCAACCCGGTTATGGTCCTCAATATCCTCAACCTGTTATGGGTCCATACCCCGGAACGAATTTAGTGTGGCATCCATCTCAATGCCAACAAGTCTTGCAACCGAATGCGCAGTTGTCATCTCAACCTAGACAACCCTTGATTTTTGGTTCATCCCAGCAACCTGTCCAGTCTACTGTTCAAACTTCTACACCTTCTGTAGTTTCTAAGTCTAGGCCTAGTACGCCTAGTACTCCGCCTCAAACGTCTGCTGCGACTACTGCAACATCTGCTGCATCTACCCCACCTTCTTCTGGAGTATCGAAAGTTTCGGTTTCTACTGTCCCTGTATCTATTCCTTAGACATATTTACCTCAGTTTAGAGCCATGGTCCACACTTCGGTTTAGATTCCTGTAGGAAGTACGGTTGTCACCACTCAACCTCAGTATAATCAACAACCATACCAAAGACAATACCAATACAGTCCTGCTACACAGCAACCAACCTATCAGTATCAACCATACCCTGGGTATACATAACAACAACCTCAGCAACCCCAGTATGGTCCGGTTAATCTTGGTTTTCCAGGAGGTCAAAATATCCCAAATGCGATTCCAATTCCTAGTTATCTTGGATATCCTCCTCCCGGGGCTAGTCTGCAGACCCAGAGTTTTAGAGACCCTAATCGTCAGTTACCATTTATCGCAACTTTGGACTTCCCTGACTTGACGCGCCTTACGAACAATCCAATTAACTATCTTCAGTATTGGCCGCCAATGCCCCATAAGTTGCCCATTGATATTACTAAGTTCGAAGGTAAGCCAGGAGAGGACCCGTCGAACCATGTGATGACTTATCACCTCTGGTGTGCGTCTAATTCCATTTCAAATGATTCAATTCATTTACGAATTTTCCAGCGCACTCTAATTGGTCTTGTGGCCAAGTGGTACATTGAGTTACCGCGAGCCACTTTTTATAACTTTAGTCAGTTAGCTACCTCGTTTTTAACTCATTTTAAGTTTCCAGTCAGATATGACAATGGCACGGAATTATTAACTTTGTTAAAGCAGTCAACATCCACTTACATTTTAGATCATATCCATGAATGGAGGCCTTGACGACATTTAGTGAAAGTTTTTATCTCGGATCAGATCTTAGCTGAATGGTTTGTAAAATCTTTACTACCCAAGATCACTGAGGATGTAGCTAAGGCCGAAGTCGTTACTGAGGAGCAAGTAATTGCTCAAGCATAGTACCTTTACTTAGTTTATACTCAGTCGGGTACGTTACACGAGAAAATCCCCGATCTACCCTAACAAAATCAAATCGTTGTTGCTCCTTCAGGGTCTCATGCCGCTGATGGTATGATTGGTACGGTTAATACCAAAAGTAAGAAGAAGTCTTCCAAGAATTCTTCTCCTATCATAACCTTACCAGATTCCCTGACAGGAGATTCTTCCGCAGAACTTTCCACTGATATTCACGTTTTAGAGTCATCTACAACTAAATAAAAAACCGGTGGTAAGAAGAAAGGAAAGAAGAAGAATAAAACAGATAAGAATTCGAAAGAGAAACCTGAAAAAGTGGAATCAACTGATGAAAAAAATCAAACCTCGTTATCCGTGTCTCATCTGTGATGAAGAACATTTTATGAGAGACTGCCCTCATCGTGCAGAGGTTGCAAAAATTGTCAAAGGTTCCCAAACTCCTATTGTCTTGAAGGATCCTTTTCCAGCTCAACACAGTAAGATGATAGGTTCGTCCTCCAGTGCCAATGAAGAACCCATATTGATGATGTCCCATGTTAGGATTGCGACTCGATCGCAAGATTATGGCAGTAAAAGTCCTGTCGATGGTAAAGAAGCAAAATCTTCCCATTCAAACCCATTAACCTCTGCTCGCGGTTCCGATCCACTACAGATCGAGAAACCTAATCCAGACTTAGTAATCAAACCACCCGCCAAGGGTATACTTTGAAAGTCTGCTTTCAA
Source organism: Pinus taeda (assembly GCA_000404065.3). Classification (NCBI taxonomy): domain Eukaryota; kingdom Viridiplantae; phylum Streptophyta; class Pinopsida; order Pinales; family Pinaceae; genus Pinus; species Pinus taeda. The sequence continues at coordinate 44,133 of APFE030599596.1, forward strand.
TCCACATGCGAGAGCAACTCAGAACTATAACATTGTTTTTGGATTTAGTTGTTTCATCCTCAACAATGTCAGCTTTGGAAGTGCTGCAATCTTGTCCAGCACAACGCAAGTTACTTTTGTCGGCTATAGGAGCTATTGACGTTCAGGAACCGAACCTTATAATCTTCGATCTAGAAAATAGTGCACTGCACTTACCTCATCAGATGGCTATCCACATTCCAGTGATAGTAAAAAACAAACTTGTTCATAGTACTGTAATTGATGAGGGAGCTCCCATGTGTATTATGTCAATACAGTGTTGGAGATCGCTTGGTTCGCCTTCACTAAATCAATCCCCGATGATTCTAAAGGCCTTTGATGGCCATGGGTTTCATCCTTTCAGCATTCTATAGGATCTACCTATAGGAGTCGAAGGTAAAACCATTAATCTAGATGTGGAGGTGGTTGATGCCCCTCTAGATTACAACCTTCTCTTGGGTCGTAGTTGGTCTTACGCTATGACAGCTATTGTTTCATCGGTCTTTCAGCTTATAAAGTTCCCTCATAATGGAAAGATCGTAACCTTAGACTAGTTGTCATACCTTTGATCCCACCCAACCTCTGCTAAGAGTATTCAGCATGTCGGTAAAGCGACGATCCCATATAAGGATGTTGGAGTAGGACTAGTTAAAGATTCTGGTTTACTGGGAACTTTTCCTTTTCCTCCTATCAACGCATCGTCTTCTACTACAACCATTCATATGATTTCATCGGAAACCATTGTTAATGATGATCCTTGGATCATACCTTCTTAATCTGAGATAGACTCCATTGGTACTCTTATGCCTTTGAGTCCGTATGAACTTGCATATCAGACCGTGCAATCATTTTCCGACACAACATCAACCCAAATCGACTTAATGAATGTGGTCCATGAGGAATCACTTTCGACATCAAACTCGGATTTAATAATGTTTTTTGAACTTGTTCAAACAGATGAGAAAATTCGTGAAATCCTATGCGTCGATGAGTTACCATGGGAAGATCTTCATCACAGATCTTCGTTTTTACCCGAGAGCGATCATTTTGAAAATGATTTTTCATCAATTTTTATGACTGAATTTGTTAAGGACGCTCAGAATCCAATGAAACATCCCGATTCCGAGTTAAACTTGGGAAATATTTCTCGAAATATTCCCCTTCACATTTCAGTTAAGCCTGGAATTGTTGAAAACGTTCATATAGGTGCCTCTTGTACAGAAGATGAAATTCAAACATATAAGGCCCTATTTCAAGAATTCCATGATGTGTTCGGCTGGTCATATGAGGAAATGCCAGGAATTGACCCTGTAATTGTAATTCATGAAATCAAAAATTACCTGGACGGTAAACCCGTCCGACAACGTTTGCGTCAGATTCACCCAAGAAAAGCTGCTGCAATTAAAGCAGAAGTTGAAAAATTACTCAAAGCAGGTTTCATTTATCCGATCCCGTTAACGGATTGGGTATCGAATATTGTTCCTGTTAACAAAAAGAAAGGGACAATAAGAATATGTATCGATTATAGGGACATTAATCGAGCATGTCCAAAGGACAATTACCCTACTCCCTATATCGATCAAATCATTGACGATTGTGTTGGCAGCGAAATTTTCTCCTTTATGGATGGCTTTTCCAGATACAATCAAATCAATATTCTACCTACTGATCAACCAAAAACGGCATTCATTTGTCCATGGGGGACATTTTCTTATTGCAAATTACCTTTTGGGCTAAAAAACGTCAGGGAAACTTTTCAACAGGCCATGTCTTATGCTTTTAATGATATTAAGCACATTGTGCCTCCTCCTTCGAGTATTCGCCAACTCCAAAGTTTGCAAGGGAAAGTAAACTTTTTACGTCGATTCATCCCTAACTACGTCGAGATCACAAAGGGTTTTACCCGGTTGTTGAAACAACATACTTCATTCTTTTGGGATGAGATAGCTGAGAAATCTTTTGATACGCTAAAACACGCGTTGACCCATGCACCGTTGTTGCATCCTCCCAACTGCAACCATGACTACTTCTTGTATCTCGCCACTTCCTATTCCACCATCGGAATGGTGTTAGTTCAGGAAGATGAATTTGATACTGAACAAGTCGTATATTACCTTATTCGCACGTTAAATCCAACTGAGCTAAAATACTCACATGTGGAGAAATTGGCATTGGCAGCTATTCAAGCTGTCCAACGTTTTCGTCATTACATTTTACTACGCAAGACTACAGTTATTTCCGATTGCAACCCTATGATCTATATTTTGACCAAGAAATTACTGGGGGGCAAGTACTCCAAATGGATTGTTATCCTGCAGGAGTTCGACTTGGAATTTGAAAAGTCTAAGTCAAAGAAATCTTTAGTTTTTGCGGAATTAATGTGTGACTTTCCGCGTGCTGACATAGAAACTATGGCAGAGGAACCCATTGCAGACGAATCCTTGTTTCTAATCAGCACTTTAGATCCGTGGTACGGGGATATCATCGTTTATTTCCAAACCCAATCCTCTCGGCCAGATATTTCATGGTTGGACCATCAAAAAATACGATTCCCGTCCCAACAATTCAAAATTATTGGAGATACTCTTTATCGTCGTGGGGCAGACTCTGTTTTTCGACGTTGTTTGACTCATGAGGAAGCTGAAAGGGTCCTCAATGACTGTCACTCTGGAGCATGTGGCGGTCATATGTCTGGGTATGCCACTTCCCAAAAGATATTGCACGCTTGCTATTTCTGGCTGTCTATGTTTAAAGATTGTATTATTGCGGTCCGAAAATGCCACAACTGCCAAATTTTTTATTGAAAGATGCACGCTCCACTTGCTCCTCTTCATCCTATAATCGTCATTGGTCCTTTTTCCAAATGGGGTATCGATTTTATTACATGTAACCTTCACTCAGCCGGGGGGCATGCATATATTATCCTTTCAGTAGATTATTTTACCAAGTAGGTTGAGGTGATGCCTACATTTGACGCAAACGGCAAAACAGCTGCGATTTTTATATTCAATCATATAGTTGCTAGGTTTGGTGTTCCACAAGCGATTATCACTGATCATGGGTGTCATTTTCGAAACATTATGATGACTGAACTTACAGGCGAGCTTGGCTTGCGTCATGACAGTTCAACTCCTTATTATCCACAAGCTAATGGCCTGGTTGAAGCCATCAACAAAGTTCTAGTCATCATGATCCGATGAATCATTGGGAATCATCGGTCGAATTGGCACAAAATGCTATTTTCAGCACTGTGGGTGTATCGAACCTCAGTTAAAACATGAACAGGGTTCACTCGTTTCCAACTAGTTTATGGTTTGGAAGTTGTGTTACCTATTGAGTGCGAAATCCCATTATTGCGAATGGCCATCGAATTACTTCCAGCCACTTCCGAAGAGGAAAGACATTTGTTATACTTGGCTAAACTAGATGATAATCGACGCAATGTTGCATTAGCGATCAAATCTCATGCAAAACGTATTAAAGCTCAGTATGATAGAAATGTGACCCCTCGAAATTTTTCGGAAGGAGATCTAGTCTTATTGTACGATCAAGCAAATGATAAATTAGGCGCTAGAAAATTCGTGCCTATGTGACATGGTCCCTATGTTGTCAAGCGAAAGCTAGCAAAAGGGGCCTATGAATTGGTAGAGTTTGATGGGGTCTCTTTAGGTAAACCCAGAAATGGTCTTTACCAGAAGGGGTATTATGCTTAAAACGAGTGTGGAGATATTTTAGTTAGGTTAGTTTTCCTTCTAGCTGGTGTGTTTTAGATTAAAAAGTGTGCTTAGCTTAGAGAGTGTTTTTCGTCATTATTCCCACTTATCTTGGTTTTACTCTTGATGTCGCAGATGTCGACACCTCTCCAAACATACAGTGGTTTCGCTAATGGTTCTTGTCGCAGTGCATGGAATATTTCTTCCGCAGCTTGGGTTATCTATTCGCCCTCTGACGAGTTGGTATCTATGCATGGGGTAAGCCTCGGTCAAACAAAAAATAACATTGCAGAGTATAGTGCAGTGATTGAGTTATTATCTGAATCTATTTCATTTGGGATTTATAGTTTGATAGTGAGGTTAGATTATGAATTCGTTGTATTACAGCTTAATAGAGTATACGCCATTAGAAATCCAGTTTTATTGAGATTATTTTTGAGAGTGTGTCTCTTGGAACGTGAATTTGACTATATGGAATATTAGCATATTCCAAGATCTTTAAATACATTAACATATGCAATTGCTTTTCAAATGTTAAGTAGACATGTGCAATAATCATACAAGTAAATTTAAAAAACATTCCATAACATGTTTAACAAGGTAAGTTGGTAATAATGATATCATATATATAGGAGTGTGTCAAAATAATACATCTTCCTCGATCATAGGTTGAAAAACACCTTATGATCGGAAAAAATGTTAAGTACAAAAAGAAAAAATGTCATATGTGACTACAATAGGCGATCATCCCATCACTGGTGATGATCTTGATACGAAACCACTGCATGGGCGACCTTACAAAGGAACCTCCTAAAAGGTCATGGGACTCTAATCACATAGCGCTGAAGTCGATGAGGGATGTCATCTATACTGGTCTCGGGCATGTCCCCTGTCAGGTGCTCTAAATGGCTCTCCAACTCGGCCAAGGTCTCTGCTGATTCGTCCTATGGGGCTGGAGCAGGTGCAACTGGTTGTTTCCTCTCGTAAGGTCGGAGAGCAGCTGGTCGTCATGGGCCCACATCGGCATTTGAAACTTTTACTATCAGTTTTGGGACGATAAAAAAACAACAAAAGATTAAATTAGGAAAATGTTGAAAATGATCTTACCTACATCATCCCATTGCTCTCCTGGCGGAAGAGCCATGTCTAGGTCTCCACGAAAATCAACCCCAGCATAAGGAAAGTCCTGAATAGCAAAAACCTAGTTTTCCAACCATTGGAAATACTCAGGTTTGAACCGAACGACCTCAGTCGCCTCATCAGGATGACGGGCCATAACTGCAACCCATCACATCAGTTTGGGCTCTCGAGGAAGCCCAGCTCCAACAGTAAGGTGTTGTGGGATCAACATCGAAACCCTCTCTAGACCAAAACTCACTACTATAGCACCATAACTAAAGGTCTTTAGTTGTCCATTTTTGACCCTGGTCAGTTGGCCCTTCACATTGGCCAACATAGCATCGCACCAGTTGAAAATGGTGCCTCGAAAGCAATCAACTGCCATTCGCATCTGGGATTCGGTGGTAATGTGTAGCGTTGCACTGCCGCAAAGTCTGGTAACTGTGAATGCAATAACCATGAGCTCAGGAAGGGATATGGTTTTGATATCTATCCCTTTGTCCTGGTTCTGGACATTGCAGAACTCTAGGAAGAGGCTCCCGACAGACTGGCCACCTGCCCTGGGCCCAAATAAGAGTCAAGTGTTCACCCCTCCTGGGCAAACCAGTCAAAAAGTATATATCAGCTGGCTCGATTTCGAGCTGGTGCCCACCAATAAAGAAGCACTGGTCCTGTATACTTCATCTATCAACCAACCACTACAAAAATTCCACCTGAACCCTCATGCCAAGTATGGCCCAAAACTTGTACAAGCCACATGCCTTCAATGCATCGATCGAAGGTTGATGATTCATCACGGCGAGGTCCACATCCTCGTGCTCCCATTCTCGCCAATCAAGCATGATTTTTATCCTACAATCAAGTAAAAAGGCGAATCAGAATATGCAAAATTGATTTCATTGGGTATTTTTTGAGTAAGTTAGGTTTTTATAAACCTATGCGCGAGGTATGCACCCCCTTGTTAGGGACAGTGCGTGGGGTCCGCACCTTGCCTTCATGGTGGGTGCGTACCCTCGACTTTTTGCCCATTGCAAAAAAGTTGGGGTAGGCAGGTCCCCTGTGGTAAACCTGTGAGCCCCCACGCGCAGGTTTTAAAACCTAGAAACCTCCTAAAAACAAAAATTAAACCCTAAAAAACAATTTCAAACGGACAAAAATGAAGAGTAGGATGATGTGGATTACCTGGAGGAGACGGTGTTCGATTCCGATGGACGGATTTTCTGCAATCTTCACGGGAAGTTTATGGTCAAAATCCATTTTTTCTCATCGAAATCTAAAATGGTAAAAATGAATGGTAAAAAGTCCTTTTTATAAGTTTTTTGGTTAAATAAATTCTAAATTTGTTTATGTTTCACTTTAAAAAGGTGTTTTTTGCGACATTTTTACCTATTATTAAACGGGTATGAGTAATGTTTGAGTTTTTGTTCAGGATAATGGATTTTCAGGCGAAATCAATCATTTTCAACGAAAAACCATTAAAGTCACCTTTAAGCTCTTTTCTGACTCCTAAAACATGAAAAGATTGCCGAGTTTTTATTTTTAAGCTCGTTGAAATGGAACTAAAAAGACGGTCCTCTTACAGCCCTTTTCTGACTGTAAAAACACAAAAAGATTGCCGGGTTTTTGTCGTTTCAAATTCGATATTGGTCATCAAACGACGCGTCGTTGATCGCTTTTTTACTTTTTCATATCAGAGGCACTAGTTACGAAAAGTACTCCTTGATCATAAAAGATCAAGCGGTTCTCTCAAGTATTATTTTATACTTTTTTGGGCTTGGGAGACACAAATTTATGAAAAAGTCAATCCTGGAGTCTTTTTAAGTTTTTTCAGACTCTCTAAAAATGAAAAATGCCGAGTTTCTCCTCTACTGGACTCATTAAATTTCGAGAGTAAAGGACCTGTTCAATTACAAACAGGAACGGACCACTCCTTCTTAGGGTTCAAATTTAAATTAAATTGGACTCATCCGAAGGATGAGCTTATAATAAAGCATATGTTATCCTCCTCAAGCTTGTAAAAAATAAAGAGGTACTTCCCAGAAATGGTGGGGGAAAAGAGAGAAAAATGAACATGTTTGTCATAATTTGTAACCACTCTTGAACACAACACTTTCATTCACCTGGGTTGGGAAATCCTTTGCCTAACAGTTGATCAAACCACATTGAAAGTCTTCAGTCGGTTTCTGGGTATTAACTTTGGGTCAATCATCACCAAACCATCTGTTGTGTTGTTATGTGTTCAAGAGGTTAGTGCAAATAAGCCATTCATCCACAAAATATATGTCATCCATCTGGACCATCCCTGAGTCATTCCTTGCAACTAAATTTCTTCAGACTTGATCTATGATTTCGTGTTGTGGGCTTGCCCACGATGGATTTTTTTTCTATCGAATTCAGCTCTTTATCTAGAAAGATGATCTAGAAATCGCCAGTACCTTGGGATCTGCATGCCTCAATGGCAGGTTTCTCGTCTTCAACGATAGGTTGCATCATTGACCTTCGATTGAAGGATTTCGTGACATGTTCGATATCGACACATCTAATCACATCTCATGGATTATACTGAGTACTTTGAGAGCCATTGTCATTATTGGTGGTTTCTCTCACACTTGTTAACAGTTTACATCATCGACTGGTAATCAAGTGGTTTCTACCATGTTCGACTTCGACACATTCATTCACATGGATAGAATCGTACTATTACGAGGAGTAGAAATGAAGACCCTGGATCTAGTTTCCACCATCCAGGCTGCGAGGAATTTTGTATTCATTATGTTGTAGACTATTCATAAACAGATGGCTGCGTCCATACTGTGTCTACATGTGTCTATATTTATGATGTATTACAAGATCGTTCCTATATCAGAGCAGTATTTAGTTTTCTAGTTAGTTTTGATCTGAGTATGGGAATGCCTACCTCAGCGATTATATGATCTCATATATATATTTTGTACTTGAATGTTTTTACAAGTTCCAACCAGGCTCTCCGCAAGATAATCCTCGAAATGATAAAATACTTCACTCTTCTTAACTGATAAATGAAATCCTCATCTACTACAGACTTCGCACTTTAGGGGGCAATCTCTTACACAAAAATATCGTCACCATGATTATTTGCAGTTAGTATGAGTCTATCATCACTTATACTAGCCTCCTAAGCAAGTCTCAGACCTTAGCTCTTCATGCCAAGCTTTGCAAATGAGAGAAGGACATTGAAAATCAATATTACTCTGGTTCCGCACTTTTTCCTACTTTTACCTGCGGACCTGCACCCTTTCTTCATATTACCTGCGTACCTGCACGCTCTGTCTGTAAACGGGTGGGTGCATACCCCTGTAAAGTAAAAAAGGCACAAGTTTATCCTAAAAAAATCACTTTTGGGTTAATTCTAGATGTTTCTAGAAGGGTTTTGACGTGGATTGTTTGCTCCAAGGTGGTTCATGCATCCCAAAAGAGAAGGAGCTAATCCCTTGATAGGAGGAGCTATCCCTTTGAAGAAGGGCTTTATCCCTTTGAAGGAGGACCTAGTAACTTCCCTCCATTGCACTATAAATTAAGGCATTGGGTCAGTTGCTGGAGAGGTTAGAAGCTGAACATTTTGAGGGTAAATGCTGATGGAATTGGGACTTCCTAGTTAAACTTGAGAGGAGAGATCACATACCTTTTGGTTTCATTGGGAAGTGAGTGAAACTTGTCAAAGTAGAGGAGACTTCTTGTCAGACCCTGGGAGGAGCTTGTACAACATCAAGGCACAGGTTGTAAAGTTCTTCTTTCATTTGAATTAATACAATCAGATTCATTTTTCTCAACAAATTGTCTTATGTGGTTTGTTTCATAATCTCCTTGATCATTATGATGAATATGCTTTATGATATTGGCTTTTCAGGTGCTATTTAATTTGTTTGCTTGTTTGTGCTTGCAGACTTACACTTCAATGAAGCTCATTTGGAGCGAGGGAGCGAGGCTTCCACAAACTTGCACTGGACCCAAGGTAGGCCTAAAACACTTGTTTGCCTTTGTTTTAATTACATATTTAGAGAAAGATAGTTTTTGATTAGCTTGCTTGTCACTAGATATCTTTAGATACTAGGAAGGTTGATCTTGTCTGCAACCTCGACTCATTCCGCGTGACACATCTGATGAGATGGGTCCCTTTTCTAAGTAGCATATGTCATCTTGTTAATACTCCTGAAAAGGTAATATGGAAAATTGAGCATTCTTACCCTGGTAAAGTGCATAAGAAGCCTGATGTGGTATGAGTATAGTTGAGAAAACATGCCTTGACATGTGAAATACCTCATGATGATCTTCATCAATGGCACAAACTTTTCCAAGAGATAAGAGAAATGGAAAATTCTTTTCTTATCATTTATGAACCTTGTTTTAAGATATGGCTCATAACAATTGTGATGTAGCTCTTTCTGCTTGAACCAGTTCTCTCCTATAATTGGAATTCTAATGGCCTGTGATATGATGGTTGAAGATGTAGTGAATGTGACCCCGACTAAAGTGACCTGATTGTTTTGCAAATTGAGGGTGAACTTATTGGTTAACTGCTGATGAACATTCACCATCTCAACCTTTTGCCAAAACTCTAAACAACCCATGGTCCTGAAACATGATACTACAAGTGGTGATGCCATATGTTTTGTTGTATTAGTGGGTTAAAATCTAATAATTCTCCCCCCTTTCTTGGTTGGCCTCCTGACCTGTCTTTCACCTTCTTCTGAACTACTGTATTCTACCATGCTTTATAGGTGAAACGTTTAGGAACTAATATACATGCCAAGATGAGTGAAAAAGTGAGGAGGTGGAGTGAAATATAGTGAGGGTTATTGGAAGGTGACAAAGTATAAGAAGTACTGCAACTTTGATCAAATAAGTGATTTTTGGAACCATGCATGGGAGCTTTGCTAGGGTTTCAAATTTTAGAGTGCCAATTTGATTAATTGATGGAGAAAAAGAGATGCGAGGCCACTTACTTGTTCAATGCATGTAGTAGAAGACTTTGTGGCTTTGAGCAGATGGAGGAAATGATGTTGTGGCACCCCTAGGGTTTGCTAGGCTCCTCTGGCCAAATGCACAACACCTTCTCCTAGCACGCAGGGCCCTCAACAAGTGCGCCCTTCACCCTACAGGCATACATCTCTGTTAAATTTAACTCAGGCTAGAATTAGAAAATGCACCCTTGACCCTACAGGCACTGAACACCTTCTCCTAGCATGTAGCGCCCTCAGCAAATGTGCTTTTTTGATTTTTTCCTCCTTCACTCAATATCCTCTTTTCCAAGGAGAACTTAGGATACAAAAGCAACTAATGAACTTTGAAAAATGCCTTTGAAACTCTATATAGAGGATAATTTTGATTTTTCTCATGAAAAAACCCACTTTATAATGTTTGTTTGGAACTTTTTATTTTGTTTTCAAATCTTTTTCTAATGTTTCTCTTTCTCTCTCTCTTTTTAGGTGGATGAAGTTTTGATTGAGATGATTTTTTCAATGGCTCATTTCTTGCAACAAGGAGACATGATTGGGCAACTTGGGAACAATTATTACATATAATGACTTAAATTACATGAAAAAAAATAAGCAAACTAAAATACTTTGTTTTCATCTAAAAAACATGTTTTTGAGATGAAAATTACATCAATGAAAATGAGAACTTTATACAATAACCATAACTTCATTATTTTCTTATTGGTCATCCTCATACTTTTTCTGCCCTTTATTTACACTTGAAACCATTCTTTTCACCTTGGAAATGAACCCTAAGACATACCTAATGGAAAGACCATGGAAATTAACTGTAAGACATACCTAATGAAAAGACATCTACCTTGACACCTAAAATAACATATTTGAAACCTCAACTGAATACAACATGGATATGGGTCAGCAAATGTACCTCACGAGGGAAAATTTGATTTTCTAAGAAGAAGACAACCATCAGTTGACCATTTTGACATGACCTAATGGAATGATCCAAAAATTTAGTATGAGACACCTAAAATTAAAATGCTAAGAGAAGATTTGATCCCTGATGGAAGTATGCATATATTGACACTAACAAGAGAAACACCTTCAAAACGACATATAGAGTCTAATGTGCATTTAACCCATATGCACATAGGCCAAGGTTGCTATTGGATACACTTGTCCCCTAAATGGAAACTGCAACGAATTGTTGCTCTATTGAAGGAGAACGACCTTCAGAGAAACACAGATAAAACTATAACATATATTGTCACTATGGTATCAATTGTAGAAGATCTCATCAATATAGATAACAACTTTGATAATTGAAAAACCAAAAGGTTAGCTACATGGATAATTTGAAATGATAGATTTGGGCATACTTTATTATCTTTTAGGAGTGTTAGTCTAGAAAATGCAAGGTATCATGTTGCATCTTTATGTCACAAACCAAGGATGCAAATAAATACAAAAAAGATTAAATATCATGGTACAAGTCAATTGCAGGTTCTTTAGAAACAAGAATGGAGTTCTCCTTGTGTAGATTCTAATCTATTGGGTATAGATTTAAATAATAAATTTATAGTTATGGGGTTGGAATTCTCTCATGATCATGGAAGTTCCCAAAGTGTTCACTAGAAATAAGTAGAGTGATTTGTTAGGTTTATGAATGGGAACACCCTACTCATAGGGAGATAACTTCAAATCATCAGGCATATTATTTCTCCTCTTCTTGTACATGTGTGCTTTGAAAAGCTAACCACCTCGAAAGACTCAAGAACAACTCTAGTAAATTTTATATATGTGAAGCACTTTTGAGAAAACCCATCACTTAATGACAATTGAGTGAGGAATATGTCGAAGGATTCAATCTCCACTTAGTCATAAAAAGGAAGTTGGGGTATCTAGCATCTTGCGAACAAACCAAATCCAACCATAATTTGAAAGTCAGGTTAATTGTGAAACCTCGTTCCCACTTTGTAGTATTGTTTCTCTTGAATTCCAATAGGTATCTTGTTGCTTAGATCCACAAAACTTGTCCGAGGTAAACTTTGCATGATACAATTGTAACATGCAAGCTTGACACACACTCTAGTTTCCCTCTAAAAGAGGGTAAGTCAAAATATTATGACAGGCTTAACTGTAATTTGATCATACATTGTTGAGGTAATGTATGGAATAAACAATATACTATCAATGCACTAATGAAGAACTCAATTAAACAAATTTCTTGTTGCTACAATAGCGCCACTCTTGGGATTCTACAAGGAGCCACTAATTTATACACATTTTGAATCTTTACTTGGTCTATAGAAAGATTAAGCAATGGTAGTGATCACTCTTTGCCCTCCCATGGAAGGTCTATACAGAGTCAACAATAATTTGATTTAAAAGTGAGGTATATGCCTCACAAATAGAAGTCCGACTCTTCAACTCTAATTTAGTGGTAAGGAAATATTCAACTGTAAATGCTTGATCTTCTATAGTGTAAATTTCTATATAAACGACTAGCCTAAATTTTTCCATTGTCCACATATCCCAAAAAACCATGTATGTTTGCACTTTGGTTGTGTGTAAGAGAGGGAAGATCACATAAATAATCCATTATCAAAATAAAAAGTTAAAGCACAACATTCTATGGATAATTTTTTTAAAATTATATTACATACCTTAGAAAGTTTGAAAGGACATAACTGAAGCTTCCCTCTCCTTTCACGCTTCATTAAATATGCCCCTTTTCCAATCCAGATGTGGCCTGCAGAATCACAATCAGCAAATATAATATGAAAAGTAAGTTTAATGAATTAAAGTAGCTTTGTTATACCTCAAGCAAATGGACTATGAGAAATTGGATTCATTCTCTACAAAAGATGATATAGCAAGATCTAATTACATTTTTAACTGAAACAAAGGTAACTTGGATTCATGCTCTGCAATAGACAATATAATGAGATCTAGTGACATTTTCAACTCAAACAAAGGTAATTTGAGTAAGCTCAAGCTCCAAAGTAATGGCATCCAACTTATGAGTGGTAGTGACTGTATATATCTATCTAAAGGCTATAACATAAAGATATTTATTATATGTGAAGATAAAAAGATGAAAGGAATGTGAAATTTTGACCATCAACTATAAGTTCCTTTCAAGGACTAGATCAAAGCATAACATCGTTATTAAGATAATCAGCTGACCCATGCTAGTAAACTTCTAGTAGTTTCATGATAAAACTCAAACTCAATAAACTTAAAAAAACATAAATTAACCAACAATATGTCCGAGATTGGTTACCTAAGGATTATGTCATAATAAATTACCTTTTGCATATAACATTGAAAATGATTGTGAAAGAAATGAAGACAAATTAGAGATTATGATGGATGCATGTGATGAAATAAAATAAAAAATACCTTTCTTCTTGCTACTAATGAGGCTTCTAGTGGATTCTTAGATGAATTGGATCCTAATCTACTTTCTAAAAGCAAAGAGACACTTTCTAGCTACTCCGATTTGATGGAAAACAACCCTAATGCTTATGAAAATGAATATGGAAAGAAATAAGCATATATGAACCTAATCTTGAAGAAGGTGTCTCAAAGTCTAATATGGAGAGTATTTTAAATTTCTACAGCTAGCAGAGGGTTTTCCAGGTTGGGTTCCCTAATTTTTATTTTTTTTTGCTATAGTGTGACTGTGTTTTATTTCTGTTCTATTCCACTACAAATTGGTAGAGATATTTTTTTTATCTTGGTGCAACAATTAATTTCAGATTTATTCATTCAAGCAGTATTAAAATTTTAAGAAAATTCTACAGAAGGGACAATTAATCTATATTTTCACTTATATCTTTTGCAAGTAAAATTTGCAACAAAATTTTCATCCAAAGTGTTTAGGTTACTAGCAAGTGGTATCCCAACATATCTCAATATTGAAAGGCATAAATCATACTATTAAATAAGGTTGAGACTTGAGATACAAAAATCTTCCCAAGTTATGCAAGCAAAAAAGCTTCTGATTTTATGTTCTAAATCTATCCAACTAGAACAAAATTATGCCATTTTCAACACCCTCTAGTCAAAGTTATTCCTAGCCTCATTCAACTCAATTAAGAATATGCCAATATTATTGATGTTTCTTCTTGAGTTCATGCTTCTAAGTTATATATTTATGCAACCTAATATATCATTTATGTTAAGTGATTATTCATTCAAAATTATTTAGTCCGTCTAGTGCATCTACCTAATTTTCTCATCAATTTTTGGGCAGACACTATCAGACATTTGCAGCAGAAAATAAAAGATTGTTTTAGTACCAAGTGCTATAAAACTATAATATGGAAAAAGTATTTAAGGTTGTTTCCCTAAAAATATTTACAAAATTTCCAATCCCAAAGCGATTTCAGGGAGAATTTTAGTCAGGGACAAATTCAGTATTATTTTTGGAAAATTTGAATGCAACTAAAAGAAATTCTTCTCGTTTGCTCAAAAGATTCTAGCACCAAATATGAGTAAATTCATAGAACTTAAGATTTGGAAATAATTAAATTTCACTTCGCTTTTCCAGGACCATATATGAGTGAATTCACAAAACTTGAGATTTGGATTCTGGAAACACTTAAATTTCACCTCATTTATTAGGATTGGAAGTTCCTTGAGATGCAAACATGTAGCATTAAGGATCTACTTTGCTTGTTTAAGGACAATGTTCATTTTATAAATAGTGATACAATAATCCTTGTATATGTGCCTGACACAGTTCTTTGGTCACAACTAATGAAACTGAACTCCATCAATACATAAGAGACAAGGTAGAATGTAAGAGAGCATCTACTTTTCAACATATACTCTAACAAAAAGAAACATATATATAGTCATATAAAGTTGTCAGCACACCAAAAAAGGAATTAAAAACCAAAATAAAAATAGGAACATGCTTGGATTTTTATGGTTACTCTAATAAAATGTTAAATAGGATCAATATGTTAATATGGAAAATAGTGTAGTTGATTATGATTTATTGAGCCCAAGGGGTTATCCAAACTAAATGTCATTATGTTAAAATCTCTGAAAATTTCTGTTTTCCCACCTCGGTTTTCAGTTTCTCCTTATTTCTCCCATGTAGTTAAATGCCCTTTCCCATAACCATACATTCAACACGCTGAAAAAATAAATTTGCTGAAAACACAAATTCTGGAAATTTTACAGAATGCTGGAAATTGCAGAAATAAAAATCAGCAGTAATAAACAGCCATTAAAACACATTAAAACACTGATATTTTTGGTCAACGTGACCCTGGAAAAACCCCCTACAACTCTTGGCGAAAACCAGTTTGAGAGCTCTTCTTTATTTATGAAAAATATCTTTTTACAGCAAGAAAATTTCAGCAAAAAATTACAGCAAAATAATTTTTTCAGCAAGCAAACTTATCCGTTTTCAGCCCAATGGACCACCTGGAAACTTCTCAGCTTTCAGCAAAAAATCAGCTTTTTTCTGCTTGTTCTTGCTGCTGTTCTGCTTGTCTTTCTGCTGTTCTGATTTTGCTGAAGAGCTGCCTGGTATGTGTGCCAAACTGCTGCCTCTTTCTCTTTCTTGTCCAGAAATCTCCCTTGCTCTCTTGCTCTCCTTCTCCCAATCTGCTCATGAAAGAATGAATGATCTTTTCCTCCTTTAATATAACTCCAAGTGACTTTTGGGTGATCCAAGTGAATTTTGGGTGATCTCTAAATCCAATGGCTGAAATAGATTTAGATCAATGGCTGAGATTAAATGCACATTTAAATCTCACTTTCTATTTTTTAATTCACCCACTTTAATAAAGACTCATTTAGTCATTTATTTCCAAAGTCACTTTTTCCTTTGTAATTTTTCATTGACTTTATAAAAGTCACTTTAAAATTAGACTTAGTAACTTTATCACTTAAAGTCACTTTTAAATTAGATTTTAACTTTTATAAAAATTATAAAGTCACTTTACGAAAAAAATTAAAATCTTTTGGACACTTTTCCCTAGGCCAAAGATCAAAGCCTAAGGGAACCACCTGCCCTCCGGTAACAAATTTCAACACTCCCTCTTACCGAGGAAGGTGTTCCTCACCACACCCATCTTGTCTCTAAAGTAAACATGCTTGCACCGGGGTAAGACTTTGGTAAGAATGTCTGCTACCTGCTCATCAGTGGAAATATACTCAAGCTTCACAGCTCCCTTCTGAACATAGTCTCTGATGAAATGATATCTGATCCCGATATGCTTTGACCTGTCATGAAATACTGGATTCTCCGTGAGTTTAATGCAACTCTGATTATCACAGTAAATCACTGAAGGTCTCAACGGGTGACCAAATAAGCCAAACAACATCTTGCGAAGCCAGATGGCCTCACAACTAGCTAGACTGGCTGCCATATACTCTGCTTCTGCTGAACTCAGTGCTACTAACTGCTGCTTCCGGCTGAACCATGACACTACTGCTGAACCCAACCCCAAACAACACCCTGAAGTGCTCTTCCTATCAGAAGCACAACCTGCCCAATCAGAATCAGTGTATCCTACCAATCTCACTCCATCTCCCTGCCTGTAGTCCAGACCATAATCCACTGTCCCCTGCAAGTACCGCAAAAAGTGTTTTGCAGCCACCCAGTGAACCTTCCTAGGCTCACACATAAACTGACTCATCGTGTTGACTGCAAAACAAATATCTGGTCTAGTGTTGACCAAATACATGAAGGAACCAATCAGCTGCCTGTACAATGTGGATCCACCAACTCGGAATCCGAAGCATGAAGCTTCTTCCAGTTGGTAATCATCGGTGTCGACATGGGTCTACAATCCTCCATGTGGAATCTGCTAAGGA
>APFE030599596.1:71133-139113 GCA_000404065.3 Pinus taeda
ATTTTTTTTAATTTTTCCAATATAGGGGATATTCAAAAAATTAATTATCCAACAAATTCTCCGACTTTCAGGACCTACGTTTTATGCCCTAGGGTCAGTCAAATTGTAGGACACTTAAACCTGGCCCATAGTCCAACTTTGACCAAAACTTTGACTAGCTCGTTCTCCCTCATATGAGCTCGGATTGATGAACCGTTTGCACCAATACGATCAGGATGACAAGATCTACACTCTAGTTCTAGTTCAAAATCATTCTAATCACTTTGATTTTTGAGCTTCCATAAGCCCTGTTTTTCCTGTGTGTGTTCCTAGAGCCACCTCGATCAATCCCCCCCACTAAGGAGCTTTTGGTCCTCCAAAAGAATGAAAAATAATATGCATCTTCTATGTAACTCGTCTGCATCACAAGCGTCCTAAAAAGTTCTTGCTTCCATCTCCTTAACCTTTGTTCTTCAAAGCCTTAAGCGATGAGCCAACACCTGCAACCTCTGCAACTCGTAGTACATTGTTTTGCAAATTACATGCTTGTCTTACATGACCAACTAAGGACCCAATAAACCCATAGTTGCCATGAGTTTATAGCACATAATCGGTGGTTAAATTTACATCAAGATGGAAATAATACCCCAGCTACGAAGACAAGGCCAACATATCATTGTTGCTTCAACAAGTGATGGAAAACACATCATCACTACAACACATGATTTACAAAGGTAAGGCCAGACACTATTGTTTCTTTTACAACTGATGGAAACACGACATGACTTTCATAGTTTATCATGTAACTCAAAATAAGACCAGACATCATTGTTGCTTAATACGTGATGGAAAACACATCATCACTTTTACATTTTAAAATGCAACAAATGATTTACAAAAGCATGACCATGACAAGCTAACATATCTAGAAACCATTTTTCACTGATCATTGTGAATGGCTCATACCCCTATGGTGGTTTTGTGTGTCGAATAATTATTTCACCTAGTTCATGTACAAACACTTTGTCTTTAAGGCCCTTCTTTGGATGGATGTCCAACGTGTGGCTCTTTGATGGCCACTTCTGTCGCAATGACTGCAATAGGTCTTCTTCCTCTAGATCTGCTTTACGTACTATTGAGAGTTTCTTTCATGCCTCATCCTTTTGTGTTTTTCTATTCTTTTCCAACGCTTAGGAAATGTATGTTTATGTAATCCACAAAAGGTACATGTTTTTCGATTCCATAATTTACGTTCATTTTTAACAACATGATTATAATGGAAATGAACATTCGAATATCAAAACTAGTTATACCTTTCCTTTCCATCTCTCGTGTCATTATGGTGATAATAGCTTGCCTCAGCTCTCTCCTTGCAATGGCCACTTCCATGGGATGATGGGGATGTGTTCCCATCATTCTCTTTCCTCGATGATTTTGACAATATCTCAGAGGAATCTGACACCTTCGATCATTCTCCTTTGGTGTATCCAAAGCCTGCTAATTGAGGTGTCTGTACAACCTCCAATGGTTGAGTCATGCCTTGGTTATTAACACCAAGTCCTTTTTCCTCCTTATACCTCATCCTGGTAAGGAGCCTCATGTTTGTCCCTGTAATTCGTATCTGCACATCTCCAACATAAATCATACTATGTCAAGATGAAACCGAAAGGAAATCAACATCTTTTACCTCCTCTGTCGATTTGAAAAGAACTAACAAGGGCTTCTCATCATCTATTGTTGGTGGTTCACTAGTTGTCTTGGTGCGTTCCCAAACATCCTTTCTGGCATACACAAGTCCTGCCTGATGGGGTAATTCCTCTACTTTGATGGGATAGAAAATGCGTTGGCCATTAATGCCTAGGCCTTTTCCTTCATAACCCATTTTATTCCACATTTTGGATCCAATTCCCGTGGTATGATTTTCAAAAATAGCGAAACCATCATCAGGACACATACATGAATTTAGACAATTGCGTTTTACCTCACATGGGTCAAGTTGCAGCTTTTCCAACACCTCCTCTTTAGATTGAAGTTGTTGTAGCAAAATTTGTTTTTCTTCTTTCTCTTCATGTAGAAGCATGTTCAATTCAACATTCTCTGTTTGAAGATTCTGTTTGTTGTGCTTCAGTTCTTCCAACCCTTCTTCTGTGGCTCACAACTGAAGCTACAATTGCTCCTTTTCCTTTGTCTCTATTTGTAGAGCTTCATACATTATTTCCACCATTTTGGAAATTTTGAGCATGGTCACATACATGGCTTTTTCATCCTATGTCGCTGTACGTTCCATTTTTCACACTTGCAATTCACATCCTCGCAAAGACTGCTCAAATACCAACCTTGATCTGAGTTGACTCAACTCCTCGATATAACCAAGATATTTTGCTTTCATGATGTGATTAAAATTGCATTTAAAATAGCATAATCGAACATATATGCATTTTGTAAAGAAGAATGAACATGACAATCATTAGATACATAAAATAACAAGATGTTGATAACAGAGTTCGTCCTGGAGGGACTACATCTCCGAGCCCTCGTGTCAAGATGATGTAGGCCGCTACTTTAAGTGAGGTCAATAGTGATGATGTACATAGGTGGTGACATTGCTATTATACAAGGAAAATGTCCTCATGCAAGAGTGGCTCCAAGAGATGTTCCGCTGCAGGAACTCTCATTAAAAAAGGACTCCTATCAGTATGACCTAAACTCGTGCATGATGATAATGAGCATCCCACCAACATGGCATAAAAGGGATCTCAATGCAAACATACATGGAAAAACATGAGTATCTTATTAACATAGAAACAAAGGGATCTCAAACAAAACATGACTAATCATGACAACAAGTACATCCCATAGATGATTCCGCATCACATCAAGCAGGAACCATGAAACACGTAAGAAAAGAAGATCCCACATCAAACATCAAACATGGATCTATTGAGAACAATGCATCTCACAGAAAAAAGAAGTACATGAACACAATGAATATACCTCACATCCTAGGGCCATTTGAAGAAAAGGATGTCAAACTAATGAAGTTGGTCGTACCATTAATCTCACGACTTTGTATCTCATGGAAATGACTACTCGCACCTTGAATGGTGACACCTGCACTCCACTTTGAAAAGTGGCCAAAAAATCAAATGATCGAATGGAAAATCTGAATGCACCATCTGATTTGTGGCATTGGATAACATAAAATCAACTGTCAAATTTCTGAATTCTGAGAAGGTGAAAATCTGGGGCTTAAGGAATCTTTAGATTCCTCAAAGATTCCATCCTCTGGGTCATCTGAAAATCTGTTGCTCAGATCAAAACTCTGACTACACCACCAGGTTCGTGTCACTGAGAGGTGTAAGATCGACATAAAATTTGTCCAATTTGGACACTGTAAAAATTTCACCATCATGGAAATTTGGCTCAATCATGGTTCCACCTACATAAATAAAAAAAATATTATGTCTCATTTTCTGTGCCACACCTTGGCCTCTCGCACTGAGCAGATGAAGGTTTATATAATGTTTTTTGTGGGTGAATATTGCAATGGGAACCGTTGGCGAATTGGTAAAGAACCCTGAATTATAAGGAGGAGGTCGGGTGGTCAAACCCCGACCCCTCCATATTAAAACCTTTTTTTGTTTTGAACAATTGCATTAATTTTTGTTTTGGAGGTCAGGTCTACATAGGGCAGCCCAGCCCTTAACCTCCATTGTGATATGGAATATACATCGTTGTTTCGGAGTGGAGTGGGTCATTGGTACATGCGTTAAATGGAGGTGTGGGTTGGTACATGGGGCTACCGAGTGGGGGTCAGCCCACATGGACCAGGTGAGTTCAATCCTTGCCAGACCCGCATTTAATATGGCATATGCATTGTGGTGATTGGGTGTGGGCTGTCTCCACCGGAGGTGGCTCACCTACCCTTTAACATTGTGTCTAATGTATATGTTGGAGGGTCCAGCAGGGTCATGGTTGTCGGCCCATTAATAATACCTTTGGTTATGTGGGTTGGATGGGCCGATGGGGGTCAAGCCCTATCAGGCCAATTTAATTAAAATATGATATTTATTGTTGGTTCGTTGTTGGGTGGCGGGGTTGGTGGCCCGCAACCCCATAATAATTTTTTTTTATTTTATTTTTATAAAAAAAAACACATTTTTTTAATTTGTCCAATATAGGGGATATTAGACAAATTAACGATCGAGCAAATTTTCCCGCTTTCGGGACGCAGGTTTCATGCACCGGGGCTGGTCAAATTTTAGGACACTTAAACCTGGCCCACATTCCAACTTTGACCAAAACTTTGACTAGCTCATTCTCCATCATACGAGCTTGGATTAACGAACTGTTTGCACTGTTGTGATTAGGACGACAAGATCTATGCTCTGGTCCTGGTTTGAAATAATTCTAATCACTTTTATTTTTGAGCTTCCATAAGCCCTATTTGTATTATGTGTGTTCCTGGAGCGACCTGGATCAATCCTCCCCACTGAGGAGCTTTCGGTCCTCCAACATCATGAAAAATAATATGCATCTTCTATGTACATTGTTTGCATCACAAGCATCCTAAAAAGGTCTCGCTTCCATCTCCTTCACCTTTCTTCTTCAGAGCCTTAAGCTAGGAGCTGAGGCATGCAACCTCTGCAACCTATAGTACATTTTTTTGCAAATTACATGCATCTCTTACATGACCAACTAAGGTCCCAAGCAACCCATACTTGCCATGAGTTTATAACACATACTCACTGGTTAAGTTTACATCAAGATGGAAAAAATACCCCAACTACAAAAACAATGCCAACATCATTGTTGCTTCAACAAGTGATGGAAAACACATTATCACCGCAACGCATGATTTACAAAGGTAAGGCCAAACACTATTGTTTATTTTATAACTAATGGAAACATGACATCACTTTCACAATTTATCATGTAACTCAAAATAAGACCAGACATCATTGTTGCCTAACATGTGATGGAAAACACATCATCACTTTTACATTTTAAAATGCAAAAAATGATTTGAAAAAGCACAACCATGACAAGCTAACATATCTAGAAACCATTTTTCACTTATCTCTATGAATGGGTGATCCCCTATGGTGGTTTTTCTTGTCGAACAATTGTTTCACCTGGTTCATGCACCGACACTTTGTCTTTATGGTGCTGCTATGTATGGAGCCTCCAACAAATGGCTCTTTTATGGCCACTTCTGTCACAATGACTGCAATAGGTCTTCTTCCTCCAGATCTACTTTACATGCTAGTGAGAGGGTCTTTCACACCTCATCCTTTTGTGTGCTGCTATTCTTTTCCAACACTTATAATATGTATGGCTATGTAATCCACAAAAGGTACATGTTTTTCGATTCCATAAATTACGTTCATTTTTAACAACATGATTATAATTGAAATGAACATTCGAATATCGAAACTGGTTATACCTTTCCTTTCCATCTCTCATGTCATTGTGGTGATAAGATCTTGCCTCAGCTCTCTCCTTGCAATGGCCAGTGCCATGGGATGATGGGGATGTGTTCCCATCATTCTCTTTCCTCGATGATTTTGACGATGTCTCAGAAGAATCTAACACCTTCGAGAACTCTCCTTCAATGTATCCCAAGCCTGTTAATGGAGGTGTCTACACAATCTCCAATGGTTAAGTCGTGCCTTGGTTATTAACACCATGTTCTTTTTCCTCCTTATACCTCATCCGGGTAAGGAGCCTCATGTTTTTCCCTGTAATTGGTATCTCCACATCTCCAACAGAAATCATACTATGTAATCAACATCTTTTACCTCCTCTGTTGATTTGGAAAGAACTGATGAGGGCTTCTCATCATCTGTTGTTGGTGGTTCCCTAGTTGTCTCAATGCATTCCCCAACTTCCTTCTAGCATACACAAGTCCTCCTTGATGGGGTAATTCCTCTACTTTGATGGGATTGATATTGCCTTGGCCATTAATGCCAAAGTATTTTCCTTCATAACCCATTTCCTTCAACAGTTTGGAGCCAATTCCTGTGGTATGATTTTCAAAAACAAAGAAAGCATCATCAAGACACATACATGAAATTAGACAATTACGTTTTACCTCACATAGGTCACGTTGCAGCTTTTCCAAGGCCTCTTCCTTAGCTTGCAGTTGTTGTAGCAAACTTTGTTTTTATTCTTTCTCTTTATGTAGAAGCATCTTCAATTAAGCGTTCTCTATTTGAATATTCTGTTTGTTGTGATTCAGCTTTCCCAAGGCCTCTTCCGTGGCTCGCAACTGAAGCTGCAATCACTCCTTTTCCTCTGTCTCTTTTTGTAGAGCTTCATACATTATTCCCACCCTTTTGGAAATTTTGAGCATGGTCATGTACATCATTTTTTTATCCTCTATACCTACATGTTCCATTGTTCACACTTGCAATTCACATCCATGTAAAGACCTCTCTGATACCAAACCTGATCCGAGTGGACTCAACTCCCAGATTTAGCTAAGATCTTTTGTTTTCATAATGTGATTAAAATTGCATTTAAAATAGCATAATTGAACATATATGCATGCTATAAAGATTAAGGAACATGACAATCATTAGCAACATAAAATAACAAGACGTTGATAACGAAGCTCATCCAGGAGGGACTACATCTCCGAGCCCTAGTGTCAAGATGGTGTAGGCCGCTGCATTAAGCTCTCTCAATAGTGATGATGTACATAGGTGGTGACGTCACTATCATACAAGGAAAATTCCCTCACACAGGAGTGGCTCCAAGATATGTTCCGCTATAGGAACTCTCATTCAAAAAGGACTCCTATATATATTACCTAAACTCATGCATGATGATAATGAGCATCCCGCCAACATGGCATAAAAGGGATCTCAATGCAAACATACATGGCGACACATGAGTATCCCATTAACATAACAACAAAGGGATCTCAAACAAAACATGATGAGTCATGACAACAAGTACATCCCACAACTGATTCCGCATCACATCAAGTAGGAACCATGAAACAAGTAAGAAAACAAGATCCACCATCAAACATCAAATAGGGATCTATGCAACACAAAGCATCTCATAGAAAAAGGAAGTACATGAACACACTACATATACCTCACATCCTGGTGCCATCTAAAGGAAAGGATGTCAAATTGCTGAAGCTGGCTATACCATCAATCTCACGGTGTCAGATCTCATGGAAATGACTGCTCACACCTTGAATCCTAACACCTGCACTCCACTTTGAAATGTGGCTGAAAAATGAAATGATCAAATGGAAACTATGATTTCACCGTCTAATTTGTGGCGTCGAATAGCATAAAAACGACTGTCAAATTTATCAATTCTGAGATAGTGGAAACGTGGGGCTTAAGGAATCTTTTAGATTCCTCAAAGATTCCCTCATCCAGTTCATCTGAAAATCTATTTCTTAGATCAAAATTTTGACTGCGCCATCAAGTTAGTGTCACTAAGAGTTGTAATATCGACACAAAATTTGTCCAATTTTGACACTGCAAAAATTTCACCCTCTTAGAAATTTGGCTCAATCATGGTTCCACCTACTCTTTTGCTAGGTTCATGGTTCCACCTAAAATAATAAAAAAATATTATTCTCATTTTCTGTGTCGTGCCTTTGTCTGCCGCACTGAGCAAATGAAGGTTTATATAATGCTTTTGGTGGGCAAATATGACAATGGGGACCATTGGTAGATTGGTAAAGAACCCTGAATTATAAGGAGGAGGTTGGGTGGTCAAACCCCTACCCCTCCATATTAAAACCATTTTTGTTTTGACAACAACATTAATTCTCATTTTGGGGGTCGGGTCAACATTGGCTGGCCTTCCCCTTAACCTCCGATGTGATATCGAATATACTGCGCTGTTTTGGAATGGAGTGGGTCATTGGTACATGTGTTAAATGGAGGTATGGGTTTGTACATGGGGCTACCCAGTGGGGGCTGGCCCACGTGGGCCAGGCGGGTTCAATCCCCATCGGCACTGCATTGAATATGGAATATGCATTGTGGTGATTGGGTGTGGACCAGGTCCACCGGATGTGGCCCGGTCACCCCTTTAACATGTGTTTAATGTATATGGAGGGTTTGGCGGGGTCATGGCCATCAACCCATTAATAATACCTTTCGTTATGAGGGTTGGGTGGGATGACGGGGGTCATGGCCTATCGACCTCATTTAATTAAAATCTGATATTTAGTTTTGGTTCGTTGGGGGATGGCAGGGTTGGTGGCTCGCCACCCCATAATAGATATATTTTTTTGTATAAAAACAAACACATTTTTTTTAATCTGTCCAATATAAGGGATATTAATCAAGTTAACGATCCAAAAAGTTCACCCACTTTTGAGACACAGGTTTCATGCCCCAGGGTCAGTCAAATTGCAGGACACTTAAACCTGGCCCATAATCCAACTTTGACCAAAACTTTGATTGGCTTGTTCTCGCTCATATGAGCTCGGATTGAAGAACCATTCACACCATTGCAATCAGGATGATAAGATCTAGGCTATGGTCCTGGTTCGAAAGCATTCCGATCCCTTTGAATTTTGAGCTTCGATAAGCCCTGTTTGTCTTGTGTGTGTTCTTGGAGCCACCTAGATCAGTTGCTCACCAGTAGTCCTACTGTGGATGTTCATCTGATTTGGTATGGCAGATTCAGCCCTGCTCAACATTCCATTGTGGTAGATTTTGTTTAGTCCTTGGAAGCCAGCAAGACCCTAGATCCCTCTTTGTACAGCTGGTGGAAAACCACTCACAGATACTGTGGTTAGTCTAAGAAGGCCATCGTCGTGAAAAATACAAGGCTAGGAAAGCATAAGTTGGATGTTAGTTATTCCCTCAGCATATCTCTGAAGCGGAGCCAAATTATTGCTCTGGTGGAAGGGTCAATTGCTTCCAAATCTCTTCTAGAGAATGGAAATGTCATGTATTTGGTACTCACATCTGATGATGTTACTATAAAGGGCTTCTATATTCTCCACAACTACACTTGAGCATAATCATTGGGCAGAAAGATCCTTGGATCACTTGAGGCATATCACTGGGCAATTGAGGAAGATCACTCCACTGAAAATGAAGGAGATTGTTAAGGAATAATCACCGAGCTGCAAGAAGGGTAAACTCATGGAAAGAGAACTAGCATTAAATCTCTGCCTAAACAAGAAATTGTGCAACGCATTGTTCTGTCACAAACAAAGTATTTCTTTTTATTTATCATTTCTTAATCACGTACATGACGACCAATTTCTGATGTAGAGTGAATGTAATTGAGTAGCATCACTATTATTTCACTAATTTACTTGAATGTTATAATACAAGTTTAATGATAAAATCGTCATGTGGAATTTTTTGGCCTCTGTTTAGCGAAGTACATTGATTGTGATTGACATCATCCACAGAGATGGGTAGTAAATTTTATTTCTTATCTACCTATTACAGATTGGTATGTATTTCCTCAGGTTTTTCATTTTCCAGCGCCCATCAATTGGTATTAAAGAAGGAAGAAGCTACAGTGAGGCAAATCCAACAAAGCATATTTTTTTCAGGGAGAGAAGCAACTCCAGGATGAGAAATGGTAAGATGTTGTCCAAAAGCCATTTGCGACAAGATAAAAAGCATGGTATGTGGAGGAGTGGATGTGAATTGGAGAAGCATATATCGAAGAAATGCAAACATTACGAATATGTTGAGAACAATTACTACAACACTGAAACCATAGAAATAGCCCAACTGAGAAAAATTATAGCCAAATTAAATGATGGAAGTGAACATGAAGGGAAACAAGGAACCCTGAGGGGAACCCTGAGAGAAGAACTAGAGGACTGTCTTTTAAAATAAAAATGTGATAGAAAACTTCGGGCTGCTAACCCTGTTATCTATCTAGTGAAAGATCAGTTGTTTATATAGATAGTCCAGAAAGGCCCATAAATATATATATACCATTGCGAGAGAGCTTAAAGACTAGAAATTAGAAGCTGGACATAAGAACTTCAATTGGATTACTATGTAGTTGGTGGGTTAATTTAGTAGCCTTCATCAAAAACTCTTTTCCACATTACAGGTCAGTGCCATGCAAGGTGGAATAAAACAAAAATAACACGAGACATATGAGGATCATTATTTGAAGGAACGATTATCTACTAACACTATGGGATCATTAGTTATGGATCAAGTGATCAGTAGAAAATCTATGTTCTAACCAATTTTACAACTCTCTTTCACTTTCTTGTTCTTGTCCATAAGTTTGTGCACAGCAACACCAAGGCAGTTCTTCAGATTATTCATCAAGTATTAAGTGTTTTTTTTTGTATCGTCAAAAGATCTACCATGTCTTGTTCGAAGCATATACTTGACAAACAATAATGTGAATACAAGAAGTGCATCATGTTGTTTTCTCTGTACCTATCATCCAGGAACAACTACAGGTCTGGGAGGAAGATTTAAAAAAAAAAAAAGGGCAGTGAAATTACTCACTATCCTGTGCAAAAATTAATCTTCAATTTAACAACTACTTAGCTCCAATATAATAAAGGCCATCAATTATACTCATGAAGAGATTATATTTCACGAACAGGTTTCAGAGGAATATTTATAAAAGAAAAAAAGGCAATGAAATTATTCACTATCCTTTGCAAAAATTAATCTTCAATTTAGCAGCTACTTAGCTCCAATATAATAAAGGCCATTAATTATACTCATGAAGAGATTATATTTCAGGTATGCTTATGGATAATAAGACAATACACCTACATACCCTTATGTGTGTTCTATTTTCAAACAAAGATATTACTAACAATGGATAGTGTGATCAAGTGAAATAGTGTTAATGTCAATGATGAAGCGAGTGATCGAGTAAAATATGAAGTGCGATTGATCTTTGGTTATATGGTTGTGACCTTACTTCCCTCTTCTGTAACTACTTGTTGAACAATTCTAGACAAATAAGTATTCCTAAATGTATATATGAATTGTATTGAATTATTACTAATTTCTTATAGTTTACTTCATGACTGAATTGATTTTTAGGTTGCCTCTCTAACTGCTTGTGCTAGCAGCATTTGTGATTTATGGATTCGTGATTAATGGAATAGTCATGTGTATTTAGGTTGCATAAATCTATAGTTTCAAGCTTGTCAATAGTAAATAGTTAATATTAGAAACAATTTAGTTCGGTTACTTTGTAAATTTGTGTGAATTTGGGTTCTCCTTTTGTATGAATTATTCAGTTTAGTTACTTCATAAATTTGTGTGACTTTGGGTTCAATTTTTGTGTGAATTTGGGTGGTAAACTGAAGTACCACATCCTCAAAGTGCACAAAAATTATAGGTATATTACATGCATGGACCAATACCATGTAGCTACGTTTTACATGGAGACCCTAAAAATCTAGCTCCTATAAAATAGGAGAACTACCCACAACAAAAATCGACATGCACCTATAAATGGAACCAACATGATGGAATATGGAACATACAAATCTAGGGGCTGAAATGCCATTAATGCACATTATACGTCCAATGATCCAAACGACATCTAAACTTAAGAGCTTTAGTAGGAAGGCATCAACAATTTTAAGAGCTTTAGTAGGAAGGTGTCGACATATGTAGAGCATCTAGCTCGGTGGGCCTCAGAGTTTCTAAGAAAGAGTGAGTAGATCGCAGAGTATTGGCTTATTTTAGTCTTTATTTAAGTAATTTTTAGTTATGAATGATATACTTTTTAAAGTAAATTCTACTAATTTTCATAATTTAATGGTTTATTTCAGTGTTTACAGAAAATTTAAGTAATTTTTAGTTATGAATCATACAAGTTTTATAGTAAATTCTACTAATTTTCATCATTTAAAGGCAGATTCACTAATCTAGAAATAGAGAATGAATAAAAAGAATAGGAGCTTACTAGTGATGACATCACCACAAGGGTTCTAGAGCATCATTTTATTCCATTAAAGTCCAGTGAGGTGCGCAGTATTCTCATAATAGCCCTGGTGACCACAATGTTAGACATTTTGAACATCTAAGCCTCTCATTTGGGTCTTATGCTGCTTCTTTATTATAATAAATGGCTTCCTAAAGTCATGAAATTCCAATGCCATCCCTGCAAATAGTAACAAAGTGTGGCACATAGATTAAAGCATAAACTTAAAAGCAAGGATGAAAAAATAGTGAATTTTGAACCTGATATCTAAGGTCTGTGTACTCCTCCCTATGTGTAAGAAGACTAAAAGTAGGGTGGAAATGCAGCGAGGTTAGAAATGAAACATACATGGGAGCCATTAATGGACTGAAGATCCAATGGTGGGGTTCGATATCAGTCAACTCTCTTCAATCTCATTTTCCCTCCCGCCTTGTCAAAAGTGAAAATATGCTACTCGTTTTCTTTCTGCCTCATCAAAAGTGAAAATTTAATTCACAACTCTCTTCAATATCCTTTTCCCTCCCACCCTGTGAAAAGTGAAAATATCTACTCGTTTCCCCTCAGCCCTACGAAAAGTGAAAATATACTACTTGTTTTAGAACGTATATGAAGATTGGAATTGGGAGTGCTTTGTTACATCAAAATTAAGGCTGATTTTTTTTTTTAAATGTTAAAATTTCCCTCCCTAAAAAACAATAAATACAATATTTATAAAGTATAGAGTAGATGTGTAGGTGTAATGTAAGTATGTAAACAATTCTAAATATCAGCTTTAGTTAAATAATAATAATAATAATAATAATAAAAGACAAAAGTATGGGGATGAGTGCAAAAATCTAAATGTTGGCTCAATTAATAATAAAAATAATAAAATTCAATTTGTTATATTTTGATTTTGTTATTAACTTGTGAATAGGTTTTGTTACAATAGCATGAGCCAATACCATGGCCTATCAATACCTCAAGCCCAAAACCATAACGTATTTCACAACCAAAATATTTTATAACAATATGACAAGATTCTTAACCATGGATATTCACCACCCACTTTACAGTGGATATTATTACCTTGTAAAAAAATAGTTTTGTTCTAATATCATGGGCCAATACTATGGCTTATCAATACCACATGCTCTAAAAACATAGCTTATTTTAAAATCAAAATATTTTATAACAATATGAAAATATTCTTAACCATGGATATTCATTCTCACTTTACCGTTGATATTATTAACTTGGAAATAGACTTTGTTACAATGCCATGGGCCAATACCATGGCTTATCAATATCACATGCCCAAAAAACATAACTTATTTCAAAATCAAAGTATTTTATAAGAATATGACAGGGTTCTTAATCATGTATATTCACCCCTGCTTTGTCATTGATATTATGAACTTTGAATAGGCCTTGTTACAATAGCATGGGATAATACCATGGCTTATCAATACTACATGCCAAAAATTCATATCTTATTTCACAATCCAACTATTTTATAACAATATGACAAGATTTTTAACCATCAATATTCACCCCCACTTTACCATGGATAATATTAACTTGTAAATAGGCTTTGGTATAATACCATGGGCGATTACCATGTCTTATCAATATCACATGCCCAAAAACCATAATTTATTTTAAAATAAAAATATTTTAAGTTAATTTAATTTTATAAAATTTTCTGTTTGAAGCTAATAGGAAAAGGGTTGTAATTATTTTTGAGATATATATAAACCCTCGATCCTTATGAGTACTAAAATTTTTCCCATATAAATTAAATTAAGGTTTTAATAAAATTAAAAATGAGAATACTTATGTATTTAAAGATGTGAAATTTATATAATAATAATATTAGTAACAACCAACATAGATCTATATTAACTAAGGATCCAAGTGATGATAGCAAGCAAAGTGAAGGGAAGAGAGGGGGAGGGAGATAGTGACAAAGATGAAGAGTGGAGAGAGAGAGAGAGAGAAAGAGAGAGTGAGAGAGTGATGGGGGGAGACAGAGAGAAGGAGGTGGGAACAAAGAGAGGGGAGAGAGAGAAGAAGAGAGGGGGGAGAGAGAGATATGGAGTTGGAGGGGGAGAGAGATGGAGGAAAGAACTAAGGCATAGGGAGATAGAGGTGGAGAGAGATAGGGAGTGACAAGGGATAGATGGATAGAGAGAGGAGGAGAGAAGAGAGGAGGGAAGAGAGAGAACATGTGGGGATAAAGATAGGGAGATAAGGGAAAGAGAGAGAGAGGGAGGCACAGAGATGGAGGGGGGAGAAAGAGAGAGAGAGTGATGGGGGGGACAGAGGGATGTGAGAGAGAAAGGGGGAGAGAGGGAAGGAAGAATAAAGACATAGAGGGAGAAAGGTAGAGTGAGAGAGGGAGTGACAAGGGATAAATGGAGAGAGAATAGATAGAGGGAAGAGATAGAGGCAGAGAGGAAGAGGGAGGGAGGGAGAGATAGATATGGAGAGAGAGTGTGTATGTTTGGCGGGTGAGATAGGGAGAGGGAATAAGAAAGAGACACATAGATACAAATATAGATATTATATAGTATTATATAACTAGCCTAGATACATCTTAACCTAGATCTATTGAGCGCCAAAAAATAGGTCTGCACATCGAGACATTGGATCCCTCTCGGCAATTGATAGATCTAGGTTAAGATGGATCTAGTCTAGCTTAATAAGTTTGTAGTTGTATTTGATAAACTAACACTTTTTTTATGGTTTTGTTTGAAAATAATTTTTCCATAATTGGTGTATTTATCATAATAATAATAATCTAATTTTAATTTAACTTTAAGCTTACCTTTCTTATGCAATGATCTTGTTGTTAGTTTATAGAGATGGACATGTTATACTTTTGGAATTTGAAAAGGAAACATGTGCTCTTAACTTGGTTGTATTGAAAACATTTAAGTGTAAGAAAGAAGCATGCCCTCTTAACTTGGTTGTATTAAAAACATAACCGTTCGTGTATACTATGTGGGTGCAAACAAGTGAGAGTATATGGTAAGTAGATTAAATAGCTAGAAACAAATGTTAGTTAAGGAGAATGTTACAAAAATCTAACAAATAGGCTAGGGTTAGGATATTACTGTTTTGGGACATCTAAAGTTGAAGGTAAATTTTATGGAAGTGTAGTCTAAGCCCTTGTGTGTAGGGCACATATTATGGGTATCTTGGACTTTTGGCGTGTGTTAGTGGTGTCAAATAGTGGTGGAGAGTCCAACCAATGAGTAGACAAGGTTGCTCATTTACAAGGTTGGCATCAATCAAGTATTCTCCCTCTCTACCCAATTCTAAGATGAGGAGTGTGCATAATGGTCTTATTATTGTAACAAATTGCAAATATTTGATTATATTTAAGTTCAAGGGCTTGAAGTGGCTGCCTCAACCTACAAATATTTAAAGGAACTATGTGTTTTTCAATTAAACCCTTGCGGTCAAGGGGCTGCAAAAGAGGAAGGACTTATGGCTATTTTTAAGGGGTTGTAATTACCCTCGTCTTGTGGTAAATATGTAGATATGATGCTAATGGTCCCGATGTTAGTAGATTCACATATATAATGTAGATATTTTCCTATCACCTTGCATTGTATAAATATGATAAATATTTTATGGTTACCCTGATGTACATGTTGAAGTTCCACTTGCATGATTATGGGAAACACTTCTCAGTTATCCTTGTGTACATGGGGAAGATCATAATTACTCTATGCCCACAAATATAATAGTGAATAGTGTCTAACTGAATCAGAACCCTAACCATCGACTCAATCTCCATTGATGACGCTTCAAGCAATGGTCCTTCCTTAAGGTAACCACTTATAATTATTGATCACACATTTTTCTAACTCAATGAGCCTTGTATTAACTAGGGGGAGTTAGATGGAACATCAATGACTTCAAGTTGAGGGTAATAACCAAAGTTCAAAGCATACCATAATAACCTATACATATGTCTTTATACAAGGGGCATGATATAAGTATAAGGAACTCTATTAATCGGGGGGTTAAAGAGAATATAGCTTGACTCATATAGTTGAAAGAGAAAATAATTCAACCCAAGACCTAAGAAGAGACTCACAAACACTCACAAGCATAATTTTTACAGGCCTTGATGTAGTCAACGAGGGCGGGGATATATTTTGCAACCTATTAGCACACATTAATGGGTTTTTCTCCTCCCTCACACCTTTTCGATTCTAGAACAGACCTAAGAAGAGGGAAAATGGCAGATGGGGAGAAAATGGGAGGCCAAATGGTAGGAAAGGGAAAATCCAGTTAGCCAAGCCCTAACTAACCAGAAGGATGGAGTGAGAAGTAGAAAGAGAAGAAAAAATGGGATAAGGAGAATAGGAAGTAAAAGATCACCGTGAGAGGAGAGTAAGGGAGAAGGAAATGAGAGTGAACAAGATGAGAAGAGGGAAACCAAAGGCAAGGAAGTCACTGGCTAACTATTGAATAGTGTTGTTGAAAGGATGGTGGCACACTTGGACATCATGGGGTTTGTACCAAGAAGATAAAAAAATGAATTCTGATGTCAGAGGTAAGCCTCCATCATCTTGTTGAACTCTAAATTTAACATTTACGACATGAAACTACCACTTCTCTACATCTAATTAAGAATCGAGTTCTTGGTTCTAGCGCAATGGGAAAATCACTATCGTGAATCTCTTTAGAGAACTATAGTTTCCCAAAAAAGTTATAGTCATATATTTGTTTGTTATTTTTACAATCCAAGATTCAGGAACATTACCATCATGCTTTCGGCTTAGCCACCTTCCAACTAATGCAATAAAAACACCTAGTAATATTTTCACACTCAACACTATACAATAAACTTAACCCTAATATCTTAGTGAGAAAAAGTAACTAGCTAGACTCTAGAAGGGTTTTTGGATTGAATATTAGTGAAACTCATTACAGTTAGGTGTGCCAATGTGTGCTGAGTGTTAGCGAGTTCTAGGGAAACACAAGGGAGCACTAGGTCCAAATGTATGGAAATGAATGCATAAGAGTGTGTGGCACGGAGTGTCAATGAGTTCCAAGTGTGGTAAGAGGGGACTGACATGGTATGCTAAGGAGCGCTAAGTCATTCTAGCATGCTAGAGCAACATGCAACCAATATGTGTTAGGTGCCAGGGTGTTGCAAATAGTGCTAGGAAGTGTTAGGGAGTGTTAGGGAAACAAAAGGGAGAATTAGGTGAAAATAATGCATGCAAATCAAAAATTAAGAGTTTGTGATAGGAAGTGTCAGTGATATCAGGGTGTGACAAGGAGGGAGTGACAAGGTATGCTAGGTAGTGCTATGGAATTATAGAGGGCATGGAAACATGCGAAGATGTGCTAGGTGTTAAGGTTTGCCAATGCATGCCAGGGAGAGTTATGGAGTGTTAGGGAAAAATAACGGAGAACTAGTTTCAAATGCATGGAAATGAATGAATAAGAGTATGTGATAGGGATTGTTAGTGAATTCTAGGTGTGATAAGGAGGGAGTGAAAAGGTATACTATGTAGTTCCAAGTAATGTTATAGTGCCAGGGTGACATGCCAAGATGTGCCAAGTCCTAGGGTGTGCCAATGTGTGTCAGGGAGTGCCACGAGAACACAAGGGAGAACTAGTTCAAATTGCATGGAAATGAATGGATAAGAGTGTGTGATTGGGAGTATGAACAAGTTCCAACTGTGTTAAGGATGGAGTGACAAGGGTATATGTTAGGCAGTGCCAAGGTATGCTAGAGTGTCAAGGCATTTTAGGGAGTGGTAGGATCTGTTAGAGAGTGGAAAATCATGCCAAAGAATGCAGGGGATGATAATGTGTGCCATGTAGTGGCAATGGATTGTTATACATGCCAAATGTTATGGCATGTGAAGATGTAAACTATGCTGCTTAGTTGTTTTATGGGCACGGCTGGATGTGAGCATTGACTTGGTAACTTGTTAAGTGGGATGAGTTAAGATTGGACATGAGAAGCCTAGGATGATTTATAGGCCATTAAGGGAACAAGGCATAGTCTAGTTGTAGTAAATGTAACTTTGTAAAATTGTCGTAGTCGAGGCAGGACTTGGTTGGGTTCCTAATTCTAAAAGAAAATAAGGGTGGTTATGAGGGCATGATAATTAAGGAGTTCCATGGTGTTCCAAGGAATGAAAAAGCATGCTGACATATGCCAGATAGTGTCAATGCATTTCAAGAAAGTAACAACAAGTACACATATTTGAAGCTCAAATCACATCACTATTTATTACTCTTTGAAACAGGAAATAACTAAAAATTTCAAACACTACTATTCACTTTTCCTTTAGTCTAGAAGGTACAATGAATCTAGAAACATGTACAATAATGTCTCAACTTTCTTAACTCCTAATCCTAATGCACTGTCCTTGCATGGATAGACAAGACAATTAATGTATACCATTATTGAATATGATATGAGATATGCAAGGATGCTTCCTTAGCTAAGTCTGAGAATTAATAACTAGGGAAGTGCTCCTTTTAACTATGCATGAAAAAGATAAATAAAGAAAAGAGTTTTGCTACACTAGGTGACAGAATCAAATCCACTACCTAAGGTAAGTGCCTTGCCTAGAACAATATATTAAGGACTCAAAAACTTTGTTGCTTCGTTCAAGAGAGGTGTATGCCAAACAAAACTAAGCTATCTTGCACTATCCTCCAAATTCATTCACCTTTAATAGAAATCTTGTGCCTAGAAAAGACAAGAGACTAACATCCAACAGAATTTTTTAACCACGCACAGACCCTTATGCCTAAACAGAGAGATAATAAGGGAATCTCAACTAGGGTGGAATATTTCACCACCAAAATTGACAAGAGATAGGAGGGGTCAAAAACTATCAGACCTAATTCTCAAGACAAAATGAATTAATCCACACTTAGTGGTCCAAAATGAATTAAATCCTTCTTTATTTATAGATTTTCTAGAGGGGTTTCATATTCTTAAGTCATTGAGTAAGCCTTACTCCAAACCCCAAATTTGGGTTTTTAAAGCCCAATTTCCCCAAAACTTTCCCAACAATGGGTATTTTGGAGTTTTTTCCCCTTTATGGAGGACTATAGCCTAAGGGAATTGATAGGATATTACATCCCATTCGTCCTCAATTTGTAGAGGACGTTACATGGCACCAAATAAAAGAAACAATGCTTTAGTTTAGGAGGTAATAACTAAATGCTTATTTCTTTCCGCAGAGGACATACATCTTGTTAAAATGATCATGGGGTACAAATACTACAAAAGGCCTAAATCTTACTAGCATTGCGATAGTCATAGAATAGAAACTCTTTCACGCGAAAGAAGGTCAATACCACATACTACAAGCACAAATGACAAATTCTAAAAATAATATACTTATTCAATGATACAACGATGAATCCTATTAGCACAATTTAAATTGAACAGCTCTTGAGTTGCAGTGTCAATCAAAATTTCTCAGGTTGGATCATAATTAAGTACTCAATGTTGTTTTGGGTCCAATTTGGGGAAAAGGAGGAGCTCTTGGTGACAATGGGATGATCAAGCTTTTAAGAAGGGAGCTCTACTATAGTTTTCAGCATACAAGCCATTCATTCTAGTGGAGGAGATATAGAGAAGCCTTTAATAAGGAGCTTTCCAAGATAAATTTGGAGGAAAATCCATTTCCAAAGCTTAAACATAGTTCTAGATTCAAACAAGAGTAGTAATTTTTCAGAAAAATTATTAATTCCCAAGAAATTGGAGCAAAGCTGACATGCTGACCATTTACTCTTCTACTGGACAAGGAAGCATTTATGAAAATTCCTTGGCCCTTTGATCCCATATTTGATGTAAATATTTTGATTAGAAATGTAACAAGAGATGAAGTTTATATTAAGAAAAAGGGAAAAGTAGAGGGCCAGTTAATAATGATCTCTAATAAAATCTCAATAGAATCCTAAAATATTTTAAATGGCAAAGGTTAACTCCATGGTTTTTTTTTTCTTTAGAAACTTTGCTAATTTCCATGATTGAAGCATGTATTCATGCCTTGAAAGAAGCTCACAAATGCTTTTGATATTGGTTGAAGAAAAGAAAATGTGCAAAGTTACACTCACATAGTGGTATGGAAAAAAAGTATGTGAATCTTGTTGTCACAAACTCCACACAAAGAATGGACAAAAGGTGAAAAAACCAAGTCAAAAGGTTGGTGTATCTTTTTTCATGTAGAGGTAGGTGTTAACTCCACACTCTATAGTGAAGGCTTTGTGACACAAGTGACACAAAGGTTTGCATGCCGAACTTTGGATTAGGAGTGGAGCTTGATGCTACATGTCCAGTATTACCCCACTTTATATATGATTTACAGGAGATAAAAATAATGTGATACGAGAGATACAGAGTAGATACTATTGTTATTCAAGTTTAATCAAAAAATATTACTACATCTTCATGGACATAAAACAAACATCTTCCATAAAATGTTTTCTCCATGAACCAGATTTAAAATGAATCTCTTCCGTTGACACACCCATCCACAAATAGAAATGATGTCGATGGGCCAATGTCAGTTTAGAAAATTCACAACTAGTTTCAATTGTAAGATCTCCTATTTCTAGTTCAGATTTCAGTTACAAGCAGTGAAATAGGACTTGCCGATCAATCACAATTAATCACGAGTTGAAGTCTGCTTGCTATCCAAATGATCTGATCCAAATATTTTCCAGTAAAACTCAAGTTCACCAAGTTTAACTCGTGGTCAATGCAAGTTTGACTTGCGACTTGCCCATTAAACTAGATTCCTGCAATTGATTCTCATTTATTCGATTTTCAGCCTTGACTCAACGAGCATGAGTTTTTAAAGTTTAGGAATGCCGCATTACTAAAAACTAAATGTTAGTTGTTCCAAAATTTATTTCTCATTTCTCAGGCCTGCAACTCATACATCGAGGCCTTTAATAATCAATCACTACTCACTATTACACAATCCAGACTCCATATCAGGGAACTGCTAGTGTGAGCCTAAATCAAGACTCCATATCGGGCAGTCACCAGCATGTACTCTATCCATACTCCACATTGACCCTTGGTCAGTTGCGTATCATCTTCAGTGTGTGTTATCTTCAGGCTTATCCACTTCACTATTCAACAATTCAGGTACGTTGGCGCTTGGCTTAAATAATAGGTATATTACTACATTGAAGTTTCAATGTCATTTTCAATGGCAAGTTTCAAGTTTCACTATTCAACAATCGAATGTTCGGCGTATTCCTTTGGTTATGACTTTTCAACCCTATAAATGGGGCTTAAATATATTTTAAAAATTCACTAAGAAATGGTTTCATGCCAACCACTGGCCAAGTCATCAAGAATTCCTTCCTTGTTTGATATCTAACCGACTCTAAAGGCTTTAACCATGCATTCATAACTTTGGGTATTTTTGTTCTTCCAGAATCTGATATTGATGAATTGGTTCAGTTGTATTATGCTAATTGAAATTGCAAATTCAACATTGCAATGCAATATATGTTGATAATATTTCCATTAGGTAGAATTTCCTCATATATACCTAATTGTGTTTCAAGGTCATAATGATATATTAGGTCGAAATGTGCTTGTGTTGCTAGACAGATTCCACTTTGATCCTTAACAAAACCTCATATCCTTTAAAACCAACCCTCTTTTTTGCGAAGTTATATATGGAATTTTTAATTTTAATTTTTTATTGTCGTTTACACGAGCCAAATTAAATAGAAGGCACAACTCCAAATCTAAACAGAAGCCACCGTTTAAACAAAAGCCCAAAACAACAACAATGCCGAGGGAGAAGGAATTTTCTTGGGCATATTGTGACAAAATTATTGGATACCCCAAGCTCCTTTGTAAATTTTGCAAAGCAAAATGTAGTGGAGGCATTTATAGATTCAAGTACCACCTTTCACAAATACACAACCATGATATAGGTATTTGCAAAAACGTTGACGAAAATGTCAAACATGAAGCAACCTTCGACATTGATATGTTCAGTTAGCATAATGCCAAGAAAGAAAAGAAAAAAAAAATGAAATAGGAACTCCTGGAGTTGACAATTTTTCTTCCACTACCCCATTGTCATCTCCATCCGTTGAATCCTCAATGTAGTTCCCAAGTTTCCCGCACATGCCTCCAAGTCCAAGTCAAACTTAAGGCCAAATGAATCCTCCTCTATTCAACATTGGAAGTGGAAACATAAACACCTTTTTCTATCTGCACAAAACCCAATTCCCAACCTAGATTAGATACCACTGGTTGGAAAAAAAATATCCATAGTCAGGCAAGGAAGGCAATTGCTAACTTTTGGTACTATCCTGACATACCTTTCCACTGTTCCATAAGTCCTTATTGGCAAGCTATGATTGATGCAGTTGTTGTTGTAGGTACACGGTTCAAAGCCCCTTCATTAGAGAGAATTAGGACAAATTTGCTATTAGAAAGTGTTGAAGATTGCATGCTTGTGCTATTTGAGTTTCATTCATCATCAGTAGAAATAGGGTGCACCATCCTGAGTGATGGATGGCTAGATCAGAGGAATAGAATTTTAATAAGTCTCCTTGTATCTTGTCCAATAGGTACAATGTTTCTCAAATCAGTGGATGCCTCATACAAGGTTAAGACTGCACAACGTATTTGTAAAATGATGGAGGAAGTCATTCAAGAAGTGGGAGAACAACATGTTGTACAAATTGTCACTAACAATGCAACTAATTATACAGTTGTTGGTAGAATTTTTGAGATTAGGCACCCCACTATTTTTTGGACCTATTATGTTTCCCATTGCATAGATTTAATGCTTGAGGACATTGGTAAACTTTATTGGATATATGAGGTTGTTGAGAAGGAAAAATCCATAACCAAATACTTATAAAACCACATTATTACCCTAAACACCATGAGAAAATACATTGAAGGTAAAGAAATTGTTCGACCAGCAATGACTAGATTTGCAACAAATTTCATATCTTTGCAACTTGTGGTTGAGCAAAAGATAAATCTAAATAGGATGTTCTTGGGACCTGGGTGGATGGCATATAAACATTCCAAGACCCTTGATGGCATTTAAGTTGTTGCACTTGTGTTTAATGACAGTTTCTGCAAAGATGCCGAAGAGATTATTACTGTGATGGAGTCCCTTGTTAGAGTTCCCAGGTTCTTGAATTCTTTTAACTTTTTCATGTTTTAAAATTCATTTCAAGCTTCTTTTCATGTTCAATGTTTCATATTTATTGAAATATGAAATATTGAACTTTCAAGATGGTTGATGGTGATAAACACGTTATGGGTTACATTTATGAGGCAATGGATCTCGCAAAGGAGGCCATCAAAAGAAGATATGGGGATGAGGAGGCAAAGTATATGCCTCTTTGGGACATTATTGATGCACGTTGGGATAGGAAATTGCATTCCCCTTACATGCTTCTAGGTACTTCTTAAACCCACAATATTTTTATGATAATAGAAAATAATGAGGATGGGGAGGTTTGCAGAGGACTTATGACATGCATGGAAAGGTGTTTTCCTGATCCAGAATTTCAAAGTCGCGTGTTTTACCAACTATAGGATTATAGAGCGCCAACTAAATTATTTTCCTATACCAGTGTTATACGAGAAAGGTCTAAGATGTTTCTAGGTACTCTTTGAGGCTTGAAGGCTTCATCAATTCATTAAATTTGTTTAAACTTTATTTTGTATGTTAAATTCTTTATTAATTTTTTTGTCTTTTTAAATTTTTATTATTTAGTATTTAGTACGGCTACTCATGAACATCCCTTGCCACCTGCTAGGTCTTTGGTGGCAAAACTTTTGCAGTGATATGCCAAATTTTAAGAGATTCACCATTCAAATCTTAAACAAAGAATGAAGTGCTTCAGGTTGCGAGTGCAACTGGAGCATGTTTGAGAAAATACATTCTAAGAAGCACAATCAATTGACATAAGAGCTCTTAAATGGCCTTTTATTTTTCCATTACAATCTATGACTTCACAACAAGCAATACTAGGTGAGAGCTTGAATTTTAAGGCTTCATAATCTCATTTGCAATTTAAAGTTTAAATTTAAAGTTCAAAGTAAAACTTAAATTCACATTTCAATGTCTCATGACAACGATATGTTTGGATCACTCACCAATAGACCTTGAAGAGAAATATTTGCAAACTACAAATGCAACAAATTGGGTCTAATTAGAGGAGGCTCCACTTTTATTCCTACATGACTTGAAGAACTTTGAGAGTCAAGCAAGTGAAGGAGTGGGAGGAATCACTTCTAGTTCTCACTCTTAAGAGTCCTAGACTCTTACTTACTGATCGTTTTCTAATTAGTATGCAGTTGTCTATAAACTTTTAGAAGCAATTACTTCTAGTTCTATGTAGTCACTAGTTAGGAGTCATGACTCGGTACTTTGGATCATGTTTGGACTCATAACATATATGCGATGCTTATTCATTCATGATATTTTGGACATCTATTGATATTATGAATTTTTTGGACATGGCTTTACTGAATTTCAATGAAATTTTTTATTTTTTTTAATTCAATATATGTGTATATTTTTATTCATTGAATTCACTGATTTTTCCCAATTTTTTTCCATTTTTCCCTAATCCAATTAAAACTCTTCGCTCTTCTGCCTTGCCGATTTATTGTCTATTCTATTTTTGGTAACATTGGTTACACGTTTCGTTCTTCACTTATGAGTGATAAGGTGTGCTAGAGAGTGCTGATGTATAATGAGTAGTGTAAGGGAGTACTAGGACAAGACAAGGGAGCACTAGGTCAAAATTCATGCAAGTGAATGAATATGAGGGTGCGTCGAGGAGTGTCAATCAGTGCTATTTTTCATGCCAAGGAGGGAGTGACAAGGTATGCTAAGCACGGGTAAGGCATGCCAGGGAATATCAGGGAATTCCAAGAAGTGCTAGAGTGTGCTAGGTAGTTCTGGGGTGTGCTAACATGTGCTAAATAGTTCCAAGGCATGCCAAGTTCTAAGACATGCTAGGACGTGCAGGGTGCTAGAGTATGCTAATATGCGTCAAGGAGTTTCAAGGCAACAAACGGAATAACCAAGCTAAAATGCAAGGAAATGAACACATAAGAGGGTTAATAAGTCGAGACTTTATCTTTTTCAAAAGGGGCATGCTAGGCACACTAATAATATGTTCCAATACATGCCAAGAGCCAATGTGTGCCAAGTGAAAATTTTTGTCGATAAAATATCATGCCAAGGAGTTCTAGGGCATGCTAGGGACTACAGTGAATGCCAACACATGATAGGAGATTGCTATGCGGTGCTATGGCATGCCAACATTTGCTTGGACGTCCTACTCATATCAAGATGTTATAGGTACAAAGATGTTCCAATTACAAAGATGTTCTAGGCACAAAGATGTTCCAAGGCATGCAAGGTGCCAAGGAATGTTAGTGTATTGTTCCAAAACATGTTAAGGTATGCCAGGACTGTTGAGGAGTGTCAGGTCTCTCTCATTAATAGAATTGATAGATCTTGATTACGTATTAAATAATATAGTTCCTACACACACTAGTGGAACTTTATTTAAAGGAAATTTGCTATATAATAAACCTTATAGAGATTAATCATGTGTTGACTCACAGGAAGACTATATTCTTATGATTTGAGGGAAATGCTACACACTAATTACTTCTTGACAAATTGATTGGCTATTATAAACACTATGGCCTTGGACACATAATGAAAAAGACTCCACAACAACAGTCTTAAATCATTATATTTTGACAAACAATATAGTAACAGGTACATAGTGTCATCAAAAACTCATTGGAATGATCAATGATGATGAACATTTTTTGA
Organism: Pinus taeda; assembly: GCA_000404065.3. Taxonomy (NCBI): domain Eukaryota; kingdom Viridiplantae; phylum Streptophyta; class Pinopsida; order Pinales; family Pinaceae; genus Pinus; species Pinus taeda. Next base: position 96,882 of record APFE030599596.1, read on the forward strand.
CCGTCACCAAAAGTAAGCGAAAAGAGCATTAGTGAGGATTAATAAAATATCGTCACTAGAAGCGTCACCAAAGAGAGAATTAGTGATGGGCCTTTAACGACCCTCACCAAATATGTCACTAGAGAGATAATTAGTGATAGACCATTAATGACCCTCACCAAAAGTGTCATTGAAAATGGATTTGGTGACAAACCTTAAAGGACCATCACTATATACACTTACAACAACGATTTTTTAAAGACCGTCACCATATGCGACATTGGTTATGGACCTTAAAGGTCCATCATAGGCATGAAGCGCCATCAAAAACTCATTGGAATGATCAATGATGACGAACATTTATTGACCATCACCAAAAGTAATCAAAAAGATGATTGGTGACAGTGAATAAAATATCGTGACTAGAAGTGTCACCAAAGAGAGAATTAGTGATGGGCCTTTAACGTCCCTCACCAAAAGTGTCACCAAAGAGAGAATTAGTGATGGGCCTTTAAGGACCCTCACCAAAAGTGTCATTGAAAATTGCTTTGCTGAAAAATCTTAAAGGACTATCACTATATACACTTACAACAACGTTTTTTTAAAGACCATCACCATATGCGACATTGGTGATGGACCTTAAAGGTCCATCACAAGCATGACCCTCACCAATGACCTTTTTTCTTATAGTGTGTAAAATTCACATTTGTTGAGTTTTGCATATATCTGATGTTCCCTCAATGTTTGTAACAGTAATTTCAGATGTTCCTTGTCTATTTCTACATTTTTTGAATACACTAGGATGTCATCTATGAATACTAACACAAGCCTATCAATAAGTTTGTTGAGTACATTGTTCATTAAACACATGAAGGTTGTTGGTGTGTTAGTGAGAGAAAAAGGTAACACTACAAACTCAAAGTGACCGTATCTGGTTCTAAAAGTTCTCTTATGAATATATTCATCTTTTATAGGGAATTGAAGATAACCAGTACTTAAATCAATTTTTTTTAAATATGGTTGCTCCCCTCACTTGATCGAATAGATCATTGATTCGAGTCAACGGGTATTTATTTTTGACATTAAGCTTATTCGATTGACGATAATCAATGCACATTCTAAATGTTCCATATTTTTTCTTGACAAATAATATAGGCTCCCCATATGGTGAGACACTCGGTTTGATGTAACATTTGTTTAGCAGCTCCTGTAATTACATTTTTAGTTCTAGTAACTCTGGTATGCTGATTCGGTAAGGAGTTGTAGACACTAATGTGGCACCTTGTACTAAATCGATAGGGAAATCTATCTCTAGGAGGAGGTAACCCGAGAATCTCTTTGGGAAAAAAACCTGAAATTCCCTGATAACGGGTAGTATCCCTAAATTTTCCTTCTCTGTCCGTTGTTCATTTGTTTCCACTTGCACCATGTATACCTAACATCCTTTTCTTGCATTCGTATCTAACTATAAGGTTGAAATTTGTTGAACTAATATTGGTTTTGGTTTTCCTCTAATTACTTTAGTTTTCCCATCATGAGTCATATAACTCATTGTTTTCTCTAAGAAGTTGATAACAACTCCTTATTTCTCAAACTAGTTCTTACCTATTAATATATCATAATATCTTAGAGGGAGAATGTTCAAATCTACGTGTATGTGGGAATAATTCAAATCAATTAGACACTATTATATTTGACTGGTCACCCTCCTTTTGGTACTAGTTTCTAACTATACTAACCATGCATTCTTAATATTTTCAGGTTTTAATTTACATTTTTCCACCATTTGGGGACTAATATAACTTAAGCTAGCCCCCAGATCGATTAAAACAGAAACATATTGAGTTAGAATAATATCTTCAATCTCAATCATGGTATATTGATGCCCAACCCATCTGTCTTCTAGGACTGGACTGACCCTAGGAATATTTCTGGAAACATCACTCACACACGTTGCTAAATGGACTCCTTAAATATTTTGAACAAATCATGGATTATGCAGGAAATCTCTTAATAATTGTGGTTCGCCACAACCCCGATATTTCAATGGTTCCCTTTCTTTGATTCCACTTCTCTTTTTGTTGTTCAGTTCCATGGGCTTTGATCTAGTGTAAGACTGTGCACGTTGATTTACATTTCCCTTGTTGATTTTTTTCCTCTCATGATCCTTCTAAAAAATTTTAAGATAATGAGGTTTCCACCTTTTTATATTCATTTTAGACTTGGTTTTATCCCTAATATGCCATAAATTTAAGCCATCACCTCTATTTTCGAACCGTTGGTTGCACAATTTACCTTTTCTTACTACCTCATCCATGGACTTAGGATTGTCAAACTCAATCCTTTCTTTGTAAGGTTATGGAAAACAGTTCAAAAATCATTATAATTTTTCTTTCTCTTCTCTAATATAGGGAACATACTGTAATAAGTTTCTAAATTATGTTACAAACTTGTCCATAGTTAGTTTTCCTAGCCTTAACTCATGGAATTCCTTCGCCCTATTATCATAGTATCACTCTCTTAGATACGGAGACTTAAATTGTTTTTGGAATTCCTCCCAAGAAATAATTTTCTCCTCCAACATGTGTACACTTTTTGCCTCTTCCCGCAAGAGTGTAGGTTTTCCCTACAACTGGTAGATAACCAATCTAGACTTCTAATTACTCTCATACTCATATACTTGGAAATATTTACCGTGTTAAGAATCCATGCTTCTGCATCCTCTTCTTTTCCCCATCAAAAGTAGGGGGTTTAGTTTTCCTAATCTCTCCTTGTAACTCCATTTTCTTCTTTTCCTTTTGGAATTTTAGATATGTTCTATCTGATTCACTTCCACTTTCATACTTGTCTACCTTGTCTTCCACATTTTCCCTCTTTATTCCTTCTAGTTCCATGCTCTTATGGCTGGATTCTTCAGTCAACTCCCTTATCATCCTCTCCTGCTCTTGGCAATCTTTTAGTAGGTGTTAATTGTTATTTTTGAGATGAGTCAACTCTTTTTGTATGTTTCTAATGATGTCCATAAACTACGAAGTTTGGGAGGTATTTTCATTACCCAATTCCACATGAAGTTATTAACATACTATTATGGCGGGAGGAATATCCTCTACCATTCTGTGGTAGTCTACTTCACTTGCGTACCTTGAAAAGAAAAACAATACCAATGTTGTCATAATTCACATTACACATATCAAATTTTACTTAGATGATTCCATGTAGGCCTAGGGTTGAAACAGGGCTCTGATACCATTTTGTAATACAACCCATTCCTTGATTTTTTTTTTTTTCCTATCTATTGAATGGTGTGATTTATTTCATTATATAACTTCTTACTACTAACCCACATATATATTAAGAAAGTTGGATAATAGATAGAATATAAATATTACTACTATACAAAATGTATATATTTATATCTCAAGAATTAAACATGTTTGCGAATAGATAGCTTCATTATATATCTTCATTATATATGTCCCCCTCTCTCTTTTTCATTACTTTTTTATTGTTATACACACTTTTCAATCTATCCTTTGTCTATCATGTGAACGAATTACGAACACTTCTATTCTCATATCATACAAGAGATAGGGTCACTTTAATAGAGGCCCATTTTTATTGTTTTTCAAAATTTACTATAATCGTAAACGACCCTTTAGCCTATGATCCTTCCTTGTTAACCTAAGATAAGGTTAAACTTAATTTCATATCATACCACTTGAGTAATATTAATGCACAGGCCATGTGGTGCAAAATTTCGAGTGGAAATTAAAGCTAAGCCTAATTCGCTCCTAGGTATGCCCACCAAAAACTGACTCACCCTTCACGACATACTCCTTTCCTCTGACCATCACGTGATCTTCACATGGAGTTGTACAAGCTGGTTTGCGTGGACGGTGTGATTTACTATACTAATCCAAGGGTGATGCATCTCCTTGATCTGCTAACCCTAATCCACAGGGTTTGTTCGTTTCTTTTCTGTTGTTCACTACCATATGGTTTAGTTTTTCCTATTTTCCTCTGTGTCTTTGAATGTCCCTAGAAACTACGAAAGCGCTCTGGTGCTGGAATGCTCAAACACCTGTAAAATTCCTCTGGTAGATGGTGGCATCACGCCTGCAACATGTTGCACTGATACTCAAAATGTTTCGCATCTTTTTTTTCCATTTTTGGGTCGGATTCGTGGCATTCGATTATGCTCTGTATGGATTATGGAAACTATGAGGTATACGTATGTTTCTGATGGTCTGCGCTTTTGCACTTTTACCCAGTTTTCCTTAAATTTTTTAGTATTCCTACTTTGGTTTGCCATGAAGCTAATGTTTCGACACTGTCCTTTCTATCCAGGATAAAATTTGTAGGCGTTGTAGGTGGCCAAGTCTATTTAATTCTTACCTCTGGTTCCTAAATGAAATTCATTGTGGTGGAATGAACTCATACTTTCCAACTCATTGTTATTACTTCCACATTTATGCTTGCTCCTGGAGACTTTTAGGTGGTTCGGGCGCTGGAGGGAAATTTAGTTTTCTTACGTTTTACACTAATATTGGTTAAGTTTATAACGCCTCCTTTGGTTAAGTTTATAACGCCTCCTTATGGTACATAATTTTCCCACCGAAAAGTGCCTCTCATAGACCAATAAGAGTAAAGGTCGATAATGTGTTCTGGGTAAGTTTGTTTCAAAGTACTTCATATCTTTATTTCTTTCCTCAGCCTCGCCAATTCCACGAGAGGGATTTTCTTTGAAATTATCGATACAAAATTCGAAGAGAGTATATAGTTTATTTTTTTCTTGTTTTCGTTCAGAAAATGGTCCTGTATTAGTCTGTCTAACACTCACTTGGAATGCTTTTGCACAGGGAGAAAAATGTTGTACTCTTGCACTGCCAATTATATTCTCTTCCTAACCCAGCACGTCATGAATTATAAAAAAATTTCACTCATTCCTTAGGCTCAATGGTGTCTTTCTATGTCTTATTTAGCAGGTATGAAAATCGCTTCCGGATTTTCTTTTGCCACACCTTGGCACAATCCTAGATTTCCTGACTTGTCTTCCAACATGATAGGTTGGTGTTCATGGCGCTGTTACTCATTGATTGACCTTTTAATACACTGATACTCTTGCTCTACAATTTTGTTTGCCAAGATCGACAAGTTTTTATTGATGAGGGCTAATACCCTTCGGGTCTCTAGCTTCTTGTAGCAGAATATTTTTCTTTTGTTTACATCTAATTGTCGAATGGCTCTCTTCATGCATACTATAACATAGTACTTCAATTATTCTGGACTATAATTTATCATTAATTTTTTTGTATCGTTGAGGTTTTCTGGATGGGACTAAAGCCCCTTGAACTTTTCTATTGCCAATATACTGGGTTTATTTTTTTTTCCAACTATTTTGTTGTGTGTGTCATATGTTATCTTTCTTTCCCACTGTTTTTAGTTAATAGAAAAATTCAAAAGATCGAGTTTCCTTAATAGTCTCGTTATTTATGTTTACTTCTCAGAGTTTCAATGTAAACTCCTGTTGTATGAAAAGTGAAGTTATTTGCATATGTTATAGTTTAAATCTATTCTAAAGAATCCTAGTTTTCTCTGGTTTATGAGGATATTTTTGTTAACGCCTAGATGGAATTAGAAATAGCTTAATAGAGGTTGAACATATTATGTTATTTTCTATTTCCAATTCTGTATTGGTATGAATCAAAAGATGGCCAAATTGTTATCTCTACATTCCATCATGCTCGTTTTGTAAGTGTCTATTTCATATTACCTGCAACTATCGTGGATGGAAGATCATTCTAGGGTCCTTATGCAGTCGCTATTACTTTACAAAATAAAATGGTCCTTTATACTCTATGTTGTCTCCTGTCGGGTCCTATATTTCTAACTTTTCAGGGTTCTTTTTTTTGTTGCATTCCAGTACCCCATTATCGCATAATCTGACTAGAGCTTGCCATATTCTACTACATCTCAGTTTGCGCCAAGTCATAGTTTATAATGTTATTTAATGGTGTCCTTTCGACATGTTTACACATTTGCATGTATCAATCACACAGTTTTATTATTCAGCTACAAATTGCTAGAAAAATTTGTAGATTTGTTCTAAACTTCAAAACCCATAATATCTCAGTAGATTCTGTTCACGGTTTGCAAGGTGACCATCTCATTGGGTTTTCCTTTATGAAGGGACTCCTTGATATATAAAACTTTGGTTCTGTTTAATACTAAACTAACAAAAACTAGTTTAATGTTGAATTACGGCTAGGGATAATGTTGGTAACTCGTTTCCGTGTTTTTTTTTTAACTATAATAATCATTACTACAGAATTCCCATTCACAGTGAACTAGGATATCTATATTCTGGATATATGTAATTTGTTTCAGTATCCATAACTTATTATGTGCACAACTAATTTCTAGAATCCGAGTGGATGGTCATGTACAGTATGACATGTTGTCCAAACAAAATTACCATAATTAAGAAAAAACATGGAACATCCTTTTTCTGAAACAATACCCTATTCTTACCACGTTTATACATCAACAATAGCATTTATCAGAAAATCAATCTAATCAAATTTTCATTCCTTACTTCTCATTTTCTTAAAAAAATAAATAGATGGCATAATCATAGATATATGTAATTTGTTTCAGTATCCATAACTTATTATGTGCACAACTAATTTCTAGAATCCGAGTGGATGGTCACGTACAGTATGACATGTTGTTCAAACAAAATTACCATAATTAAGAAAAAACGTGCAACATCATTTTTCTGAAACAATACCCTATTCTGACCACGTTTATTCTTACCACGTTTATACATCAACAATAGCATTTATCAGAAAATCAATCTAATCAAATTTTCATTCCTTACTTCTCATTTTCTTCAAAAAAAAAAAAAAAATAGGTTGCATAATCATAAAATCTACAACTAACAGTAACCAAGTAAACTTCAGTATACCGAAGTAATCCTCATTTTTCACATGCATAGACTTTTTGCAACTTAACAATGAACTAAATGTCTAACCGCATACTGACTGGAAATTCACTTGAGAAAAACCACTATCTACCGAACTATGAACTTCTACCACAATGAACTAAATGTCTAACCGCATACTGACTGGAAATTCACTTGAGAAAAACCACTATCCACCGAACTATGAACTTCTACCACAATGTTCCGCCCTTCTTCAGATATCTTTGCCATCCAATCAACAACCTCTTGTGATTGTAGACAAGGTATTTTATGCCTTGCTTCTCTAGCATATTTTTTCCTTAGGGGTTTACTGCTTTCTATGGTCTGCCAACCCAGTAGTGTAGGATTTTTCTATATTTCGAAAAACATATTTTGCTTTTCTTAGTTAAAGCCCGCTTTTTTTCTCTGCCGCACTTTATTTACCCATATTCAGAGTTTTTTCTTACACAAGTGGTTTAATAAATTTCCCTTTCAATCATATGAAATATCATTAAGCACCACCTAAGTATTTTGAGGCGTGTTTTTTAGGGAAGTTTGTCTTAATCTTATCCATCCACATTAGTTTCCGGATCATGGAAATAATTTCTTTAACTCAAGTGTTTATTTCCCAATTAATTTTTATTTTTTTCTTTTCCATTCATAAACTTTATTTATTACATCATACTTTATTCCAAATTGAGTTCACTGTGGCTTTCTAGCAATCACAACTAAAAATAGTTCAATCTAAACATAAAAGATATTTACATAGAAACAAAGAGGTATGAAATTTTCACCTTGACAATTAAGGTTTTGTGTATTTTAAAATGTCTTCATATTTTACTTGTGAAGATGATATCATATGCTATGCTCTATATTAAAGATAAAATGTGAACATAATTGAAAAAGAAGGAGATGCTGCTCCATGGTATGACCTTGGATCCTATGCTGAATGTGTAACCTGCGATGGACCTTCGATCATCCAAATTACCTGCCCAGTCTGAATCTGAAAAACATGCTAGAATAACATCGAATGCATCAATGTATAAAATGCCATATTTAACAATACCAGAAAGATACCTCAACACACTTTTTGCTGCTACCCAGTGACTTTCAAGTGGTTTTGACATGAATTGGCTCAACACACTAACAGAGTATGCCAAGTTAGGTCTCCTTGTTGTGAGATATATCAAGTTGCCAACCAGTTGTCTATACATTGTAGCATCAACCTCCTTAGTGCCATCGTCACTGCACAACTTCAGATTCTGCTGCAAAGGTGTCGCTGCTGATCTACACTTATCCATACAAAACTTTTCCAACAGATTTTTGGCATACTTCCCTTGGGTAAGAAAAGTTTGCCTAGTATCTCTACATACTTCTAGTCCCAAACAGTAATGAAGGCTTCCGAGATCTTTCATCTCAAAAAATTGTGCCATAAGCCTTTTGTTTCCTTTGGTTAAATCATCTGCATCTCCTGTTATAATCATGTCATCTACATAGAAAGAAATCATAAAAAATTTCCCCTACTTATTGTACTTGGTATACAAATTTGGGTCATTTAAACTTCTATGAAAGCCATACTCTAAAAAGAAAGAATCAACCTTTTCGTACCAATACCTGGGTGCTTGCTTTAAGCCATATAAAGCCTTTTTCAATTTGCAAACAAGATGTTCCTACCCCTGCTTCACAAACCCTTCTGGCTGTACTAAGTAAATTTCCTCTTTTACCTCACTTTTTAAATTGCATATTTAACATCAAGCTGGTGTAGCTCCCAATTATATTTAGTAGCTAAAGCAATAAGCATTCTATATGTATTTAACTTTGCTACAGGTGCAAAAGTATAATCAAAGTCTATACCTTCCTGCTATGAATATCCTTTTACAACCAGCCTAGCTTTTAATTTCTCTATACTTGCATCTACATTCATTTTTGGTTTAAACAACCATTTACATCCTATGGGTGTTTTATTCTTAGGCATTTCAACTAAATCCCAAGTGTCATTTCTAAGAATAGATTCTATCTCTTCATTCATTGCAACCCTCCACTCCTTAAATTGACTAGCTTCTTTGTAATTAGTGGGCTCTACAATGTTCAAAACATTTGACATCAAAGCATAGTCTCTCAATTTTAATGGTTTTTGAGTCTTCCTACCTGATCTCCTTAGTAGGGGACTTACCTAAAATTTGTTTTCTACAGCTCTAAATGGGCTTGCATTATCACCTTCTTCCTTTTCTTCTTTTTGCTCTTCTTTCTGCTCCTGCTCTCTTTCATCTTTGTTGTTTTCATCCATCAACAATGGAATGTGCCAATCATCACCAATGTCATCTTTCCCTTCGTGTACATGTTCATGAAACACTACATCCCTACTTGCAAATATCTTACGAGACTTAGGATTAAACAATTTATATGCTTTAAATTTTGTGCCATAACTAACAAAGATGCATTTAACTGCTTTAGGGTCTAATTTCTTCCTATCAGATTTGGGTATATGGGCAAATGATTTTGACCCAAATACTCTTAGTTGGTTTAGTGCTGGTTTGAATCCATATAGAGCTTCAAAAGGAGTTTTGAAGCCAAGATACCTGGTAGGACTTATGTTCTTCAAATATACAACAGCATTAATAACCTCTGCCCAAAAACTATTAGATAGACCCTTACCTTGTAACATGCTCCTTGCGCACTCCACGAAGGTTCTGTTTTTGCGCTCTGTAACTCCATTCTGCTGCGGTGTGTGTGGCACTATAAATTGCTGAACAATCCCGTGAGATTTGCAGAATTTCATGAATTCCCCTAGCTTGTATTCTCCTCTTTGATCAGATCGGAGAATTTTTATACTCTTCCCAAACTGTTGTTCTACCAAGGTTTTAAATTCTATAAAGCATTGGAAAGTCTGAATTTTCTTCCTCAGAAAATAAACCCATGAGTATCTAGTGCAGTTATCAATAAATAGAAAAAAAAAATACGCTCCACCTAGCGACCTTGTCTGCATAGGTCCGCATATATCAGTGTGCAATAGTTCTAAAATATCTGTTTCTTTCCTCCTATCATGCACAGGAAACTGTTCTCTATGCATTTTACCTAAGGCGTAACCATCACAATTTAATTGAATATTACAAAAAATAGGGAGCCCCTCAACCATACCTTTTCTCTGCAATATCATGAAGTCCTGCAAATTCAAGTGACTGAATCTCTGATGCTAGAGTTGTTCGGTTGTCGATCCTCCTACAACCATGGCTCGCTTTGATATACTCTTTACATCCAGTCTATATAGGCTTCCAACACGCATGCCTGTTGCAACTATTTCTTTCCTGCAATCCTTTATCACACAATGAGTTTTGAAGAACTCGACTTTCATATCTTGATCAGTTACCATGGATACGGATATCAGATTTTTCTTAATTCCAGGTACATATAAAACATTTTTAAGGTGACTAATTTTTCCATTTGGTAACTTGACTGGAATAACCCCATAACCTTTAATCTCATATCCACTATCATCTCCTAAATAGATTTTTGATCCGTATGTACTTTCTTCAAGACTATCAAAAAATTCCTTTTTACCTGTCATGTGAGAGGATGCTCCAGAATCAACATACAAAATATCATCCTCATTAGACGCTGAAAGGGCACAGTCGACTGTGAACAGTCGAAATTCATGACTAAAATCTTTATTTTCTTCAGCATCTTCTTCAACAAGGTATCCTCTGTGCTTTGCACTTGCCTGCTTCCTCTTTGCATCATCAGCCTGCTTCTTAAAGCATACATTCTGTACATGACCCTTCTTTCCACAATAATAACATTTCTTTACAGGATTATTTGCAAACGTACCTTTATATGGACTCTTCTGCGATGTTCCTCCTTTCTGCGGTGATTGCTGCTGTGGTTGCTTCCCTCTGAATGATCGTCGTTTCGCCATCAGCACAAGATCATCACTCTAGGGGTTCAAGTTCTGCTGCCGCTCCTCCTCTTGCAGTAAGATCCCTGTCAGATCTTCAAATGTGGGCACTTTCTCCCTTGCCGCCAATCCAGTGATGGACATTTGAAATTCATCTCGCATCCCATTCAGCGTGATTAAGACAAGATCGGAGTTAGACACCACTTCTCCGATGTTCCCCAATCCGTCTTTCACATCTTTAATTCGCGCAACAAATGCAACAACAATCTCACTTTCCTTCATCCTCATTGAAAATAACTTGCTTTTAAGCGCCATAATTAAGCTTGTGTTCGGGTTCTGATAAAGATTTTTAACTGTCGTCTAGATCTCCGCGGACGTTTTATAGTCTCTGATGTGTGGGATAATGTTGTCCTTCACGGACATCTTCAGCAAAACTTTCGCCTTGTTCTCTTGTTTATCCCATTCTTGCTTATGTTTCCCTACGTTCGGCCTCTACTCATCACTTGTAACTATGGATCAAGCATTCGCACCTTCAAGCAAGGTTTGGATTTTAAACTTCCAGTTCGTGAAGTTAGATCCATCGAGTTTTCCCGACTCATGGAGATAAGATTCCATCATATTACTCATTCTGATCAGATCTACAAAATGAATCTACCCAACATTAAAAAAAAAATCGATACCTGTCAAATCGATCTGTCACTTTTCTATCATTGATCTGCTGATCTCGTGATCTACCCACTGATTCAGATCGAGCAATATCTGACAAATCAACAAAATCAATCCCGCTCCGATGAGAAAATTCATCGTTTTTCAATACAGCCAGAAAAAAAATGATCTGATCAAAACTGATCCGATCTGCCTCTCCTGGATAGATTCGCAAATTCTCTGATCTGCTCCTCTCACAAATCGTCAAACAAAGATGAGGCTTCTTACGGATTTCCCTTGTAGGTGAGTTGGTTCCCTCTCGAGCGGGAAACCCTCGCCCAAATGAAAATTGGCACCCTCTCGAGCGAAAACCCCCCGCCCAGATGAAAATGGTGCGAGGCAAAACGCTTGGCGCGATTTTTCTGTGCGATTCCGCACCAGTCTGGTATTTTGGCGCGATGGGGCGATTAATGGATGAACTGACATGCCAATTGCACTCATGGCGCGATTTTCAGTGTGAAAAGCGCGATAATCCCCTTCTATTCAAAATATTAAAAAATCATCTGAGTCCAAGCCAGGTGTTCTGCAGTCCACCTACTCAATTGAGCACAAAGCTCTTGTGTACACGCGGCCACAGAGGAACCTCAAGCCACACAGGCAATTCCACCACAAGGGCAAGCTGGCCACAAAGGCACTCCAGTCACAAAAGGTAATAAAAGATCAGGCTCGCCTAATCTGAGCTTTGATACCAAGATAAAATGTGAACATAATTGAAAAAGAAGGAGATGTAGCTCAGAGGTGAGGCCTGCACCTGGAAACTACACTCAGAACGGAGAGATCACTCTCGTGCACTCTACTTTCATGAATGAAAGCTTACATCATTAAGTACAACACCAGGAATTAGGAAGTTGCAACCAAACCCTTAAACTCTAGGAATTAATCCTAAACTAAGGAGATACGTTACAACTTGTGTAACCATTTTCTCCATTAATATAAAATAATATAATTATTTTCAACTATTAATTAGTTTTTATATTGGTTTCTTAAGTAAAATTCTCATGGACAGGTAAGCATCGACATGGGGATTAAACCAAAATGCAACATATCCACTAGCTCACTGGCCTTACAACTCATACAAAATAAACAAATCAAATCATGTACTCCAAATATGACATTTGATATTGAAAAGGATATAGGTGTAAGAGAATTTGTAATCTTATTTCTTCTAATTTGTATTTTAGTACTTCATCTTCCCATTCTTTTTCTTCCATTAAAATCTCCTCTTCACTTGTCACCAAGGATTACTTGGATAATGTTTTACGCCAAGGTATGCTTCTCATCCTCGCATAATTCTTTACACCAAGGTATGCCTCATAGCAGAGTTTATTTAATTTCAAGTATCTCTCCTCATTGAATTTTAAAGTTGCATGTTGCAATAGACAATAATTTCTCATCATTTTATCCTAACTATCGCATTCTTCATGTGAAATCCAACTATTTCAAATAAAAAAATCAAAGTAACTCATCACCCCTTTAAACAAACATTTCAAAGCCCCTTAAAATAAACTATAAAATTAGTTAGAAAGTTAAGTAAGAATAGAATTGTCTTTGAGGTCACATTATCTATTCACATTGTGTTTTTGGCAAAATACCTTGCCACAACTGTAAGTACTAGATGGAATAGTCAAAGAACGATGATCTTTATCACTGAACTAAATTAGCTTGTATAATAGGAACCAATTTTTCGTAAGTACAAACATATTTAAGAAAAAAAGGATTTGAAGAGAAAAGAGATTAACCTGTACAACTTTTCCCAGGAATTTATTAGGAAACTTCCAATAATAAATTTTAGTTGCCCTGAAATGACGAATCCAGAAATAAAGTTATAGCAATATAACCTTTATGGTTCACTCGACCATTGAAGAAACCAAAGCATGCATATCCTACCCAACGTTCCTTGGTAAAAAACGCAACAAACTACTATTATCCACAAAAATACATTAATATACTAAAGGCCTCCAAATTCGAGGACTTGTTATCAAATTGGCTTGGGTATGTATGTTAATGGAAATGATCTATCTGCACGCCATGGTTTCAAGTCCATGGACTTGTCTTGCAGCACGCTTGAGCATAGAATGAAGAGGATTTATCATGTTACTAAATTCATAGTATCCATGACTATTTTAGGTTTGTGGAAATTACCACACTCGTGAGTATTTTAGGTTTGTGGATATCCCAAGGACGAGCATCTTAATAAAATTGGTAGGGCAAGAAACCCCAAACAAAAATCTCGCAACACCATGCAAACTTGCAAACATGAAAAAATGTCAAACAAATGCACAAATGATAGTGTAAGGGGGTTGAAAGATGACGAAAATAAAGAATTCTAAGAAGCACTTGACCCAAACACAAAACTAGCGGCAACATGACCTTGATCGACAAAGGAACGCAATGGAGCACAAACATGTAGAGGTGGCTATGATCAAACAAATCCACACACCACATAGAACCAAACTAACAACATTGGTAGCACAACCTGAAAATGGAACCCCTCGAAATAGGATCAGACAGAGCGACGAAACAAAAGGTCAGGAAACTAGGGTTTTTTCTCAACCCTCTGCTCCCTCAACTCAACTAAATTATAACACTTATCACTGAGCTTCAACATTTTCATTTTAGTAATTAAATTATAATGCTTTCCACTAAGCTTCAATTTAACCTTGAAGATGACCTTCCTTTCCTTTACCTCCTTTTCTTGAATACAATTCTTTACTGTCAACAATGCACTTATAAAAGCTAGGTTCTCCCTTCTTTTACGAAACTCGAAGAGTAATGCCATTGATTTCATTGCCTAATATTTATCTAAAATTTTATTGTGTCATGTTTATTTTTCTACTATACTATATCTCATAACTTATAATTAAACATCTTATAATCAAAATACATATTATTAAATTTTCCATCTTTTCCATAATTTTTTTTCTATCTTTATTGTAGTTTCTTTCAAAATTTAATTTATTTTTCATTATTTCTTTATTTATTTTTTTAACTTATATTATTCAATTTATGTTTTCTTTAAAATGGTATTGGTTTTTCCTAATTTCTTTTTTAAATTTTTATTAAATAATTAATAATATTCTAGAAATATATTTATAGTAAAAAAAAATAATAACAATTCAAAAATCATAATTATATAATTAAATTTATCATTAAAAATTAATGTAACTCAAATAATATATGATTATATAATAAATATAATTATATAATTAATTTATTATTAACCTAAAACATAAAATCATTCACTTACCTTCAACCAAACTCTTCATATACTCCCTTTTAATGGAAAATATAAATAATCAACATACTTGGCAACGAACTTCCTTATTCTAGGTTGATAACCTATATTCTATGTTGATTTGATAGATAATCTATAAAACAAGATTTGTTTTTTTGGCATACATATCCTTTTGTTTTCACTTACCTTCAACTAAACTCTTCACATGCTCCCTTTTAATGGAAATATAAGAGCATCAACATACTTGGCAATGAACTTCATTATTCTAGGTTGATACCTATATTCTATGTTGATTTGATGGATAATCTATAAAACAAGTTTTGTTTCTTGGCATACATATCCTTTTGTTTTCCAAATATTATATTCTTCTTGAAAGATTCAACTAATACTTTGGAGGTAAAAACTTAAAGTTCAATTTAGAAATCAAAATATACCGTGAGTTTTCATCTACTTGTCAATGTGAAAGTTGTTCCTTGTTCTGAGACTCTCCAATTTAGGACGGCTTCGTAAATGTAATTTCACCCTTGCTATATTATCTTTTCTTAGTTAAAATATAGTTACTTTATTTATTAATAGATATTTATATTATAATAATATTACATTTTAATTTTATTATTTATATTTATTTTATTATTAAATATTTATTATATTGCAACAAAATAATAGATAAATATCAAATACTAAATTAAACTATTAACTAATTATAATATTTTTTATTTTGTCTTATTGATTATATTTAATTTATTATAAATATTAAAATATATATATATAAAAAATTAATTATTGCATCTTTTTAAAATTTCTTTATATTTCATTAAATTATTTACAACCGTTTGTATATTTTATACTATTTTATCGAAACTACTAATTAGCTATTAACTAATTATAATTATTTTTATATTTTTCTATTTAAATATTATTTAATTATAAAAAATTAAAAATATATAAAAAAAATTAATTATTGCATCTTTTTAAAATTTCTTAATATTTGATTAAAATTATTGACAACCATTTGCCCATTTATACTATTTATCGAACTACAAACTATTTTAGTATACAAATTACTATATAACCAAAATACAAATTACAATATAACCAAATATTTCTTTGTAGAGAAAATACTATGACATGAGATATTTCTCCAATAACTGCTACAAAGAACAAGTGTCTACACAAATGTTTCTTAAGTTGAACCATCCCTAGATTGTGTTCTTGGTGTGCATTTAATCATTCCTTGGACTCGACCAACCAAATAGAGAAGAGAGCTCGCTATTGCTCCAACAATGATTGCATTCAAGTTTACATCTACCTTTATAGAAGCATGATTGATGAGTGATCTAGTTTGTGGCCCATATCATTCAGAAATTGAGTCAAGTGTTGGAAGCTTTCTGTCGCTAAATGTAGAGACTGTGATCTTGAATTTGTTCACTTGTTTGTGGGGTCAAGAGCCATTTTGGGAAACGGGCTCGACGTCGATATTGAGGCAATGAAAGGTATAAATTGATTTTCTACAACAAAAGTTTATGTGTTCATTCCTTCACTAGTGATCAATTTGGACAAGCCAAAGTGCATACCAACCATAACCAGAGGACTTAAAGAATGAGTATGTTCACCTTTGTACAAAAGTTTAAGTGTTCATTCCTTCACTACTGATCAATTTGGACAAGCCCAAGTGCATACCAACCATAACCAGAGGACTTAAAGAATGAGTATGTTCACCTTTGTAGGTTGATGACAATCATGGGGTCTTCTGCACTTCTCAAAACTTGCTCAAATAATCAATTATTTTAACATGTTTATACTACCTACAGAGCTTGCATGTATTTCGTAGTCAATGAATCCATCAGTAGCAGAATTATATGGCGAAGAGGAGGTTGAGCCTATTTTTTAACTAGGAAATTTGGTGCCCAAGCACATTTGTAATAATACCTTGGAAGTGGATTACTTTTTGTATTCTTTTGTCCATATTTTCGCCTCTAGAAACCATTGTCTCCCTGATTCAAATAAATCATATTAGCTTCATTATACAGGGAAGGAAAACAAGAATATATGCAGTGTTATTGTTGGGATTTGTAATAGGTTCATACATAGTGTAGAAATAAATTGTTATATATTTATCTATGCATATGCAGAAAGATGAAGGCATATTCCATGATTTGTAAATCAATAATACAATGAATGTTTCATGATTCCACAAATGCAACAATGCCCTCTGTCATGTGTACGGATTGCAATGGTAATTAATAAATTATAAGGACGTGGGCAAAACCAACAAATAGCCATTATGAAACATAATGACAGACGTATACAATGTAAAAGTTTTGCAGAGACCCAATTCAACTATAGTGGAAAAAACACATCCATATCCACATGCATTTCGTCAGATAGCTGGTTCATGAGCAGACCACTGATTTGTGACCAGACTACACAAATCATCACCAATACATTTACTACTCAGAAGTTTCACTTTTTCTGCAATTTTCTTGAAGTGAAAGAAAAATTTTCTTAGTACTTGTCTTTTATTTCCTCTTCTTTGCTACATTATAGTTTGAGGGGGGGTTTCCGATGGGGTTTTCCATTTTTCCTCTTGTTTTAGTTGTTCTTTGTTACTTAAATGCATTGTAACATGGGTACCTAACATGGCTTCTTGCCAAAACCCATTCATCGTATTCTTCCTAGTAGTGCTCGAGGGGGGATATTGGATATGTTTCCTCCTTATTGATGTTATACACCTCCTCTTATTAGAGATGCTTCCTTGAGCATTTATGTTTCTTCAGTAGCATGGATGGTTCCATAATCTCTCTAGATTCACTATTATGGCTCATTAGGTTAACCAAGTGGATTATATTATGCAAGATTTGACTCTTTCTAATTAGTTTTACATTCTTTCTTTCAAACTTGTCTTTGTTCTCTTTTTTCTCTTGCAATCTTTCTGTGATTTTTCTATTATACGTTCATTGTGAAACTTTTATGAAAAGTGTTCTAGATTATAAACTTGGAAGGCATCCACTCTAAACCATCCGTCGATATTTTTTTTAGATCATATCAATCCAACCCAATGTTAAATGCCAAGTTGGTGGTTGTTGGAGTAATTGTCATATCGATGTCATTGGGAATCAATTAAGTGGAATAACTACTAATCAATGTAATGGTAAGGTTTTGGAAGTTTACTAATGACTACTAGTTGTGGTGCAACTAAAAATATCAACATGGTATGAGAACCTTGGGCCCAGATTAAATTTCCAAGTTGGTTTCGGGGGGGTGTTAAAGTAATTGTAATTTTCATGCTCTTCGATTGCAAATTCTAGGATATCCCAAAATTTGATGGCCAAGAGAGAGGTCAATTGTTTAACTTCTCCCGTGGTCATCTCCAATAAACATTAGGATGCCCGACATACACAACTTCTTGAAAATCAAGTAATTAAAATACCCACCACTTATAGTAATGATAATGGTTTGGAAATTTACCACGGATGCCTTGCGCTAAGATATTGTTCTTCTAGGTGCAACCACTAATCGTCTCCTAATTGTATGATGCTTCTTATTCAACGACTTCCTATGAATGCATGGGTTATGATCAATGGATGAATTGATCCGATTCTCAATCTGTGTAGAATCCAAGTTATTAATTATCCTCTTCATTGAAAGCTATTGTTGATAGTTTAAAAAATTGTCTATCTTCTCCTCTCTTTTCCATCCTTGTTCTTGGCACTAAAAAAAATGATGAAAAGGAACAAAATAGCTCTATGAGAGCTCTTCGTACTATTCATGCGAAACATGGGAGGGAATCATAATGCAACACGCCCCTGAACTCTCTAGAAACATCCTCTTTTCCTTCATTGTTGGTAAAACCTCTCTCGATATAAAGACGCGGGCTCAATATGAAAACATAGAAGGAAAATGGTTAAAATGAGTTTCCTACAAGTTAAACTTCTAATTTTTTTTGTTAACTATTATTAACTAGTAAATGAATATTAACATAAAACTATTATTAATAACTATTAACTCACTATTAATCTGACATCTAACATTAAATTTGAAAGTGCAGAGTTGTGCAAAGTGACACTTGGGGGAGCCTTTCTCAAAGGGAATGCCTTACAATGTAAATATATAAATAATAAAATACAATATTTAATAAATACATTAAAAAAAATAAAAACAATCAATTAATTAATCTAAAAAACAGAATTTTTATTAAACACGTTTGGCTTATAAAAAAATTTAATATGTAAAATAGTGTACAAGTTTTAATAACTATTTCGATTTCCTTAGAGTTCTTGAACTACTATATGCTTGCCAAACAACTCTTCATCTTGTTAATTATACAAAACACACCATGATGTCCATTCCACGAGGTTGAATCTTGGTGGGCTCATAACTTTGTTCTTAAATTATGTTGGTATCGTGCATATTATTTAGAGGTGTTGATGTACATGTACATCAGTTAGCATACTTAATTTTAGTTAGCTTTAGTGCTTGCATGCAATTAAGATTAACTTAGTTTCTTTACGTATTTATTTTTTCATTACTATTGAATATATCAAATTCATTCTCTCTTCCAATTTTCCTTTTCAATTCTTGCAAGTTTATGCAATTATTACTTGTTGGGTTGTGTTATATTCTTTCCACGACTAGCCCATGTAGTTAACAGGGGGGTTAGAAAGGGGGCGGATCCCCCCCTTCATTGTGCGGATTGCGTAGCTAGGGGAGTCACAGGGGGTTTGAGGGGTGCAGGTAACCCCACTCTATGGGATCCGGAGCAACGCCCCAGAAAATTTTGGTTGTGGACCCTATATTAGGTTGGGCAGACCTACCTATGGTTTTGTGCATGTTTTCACACATGGTTTTGGACGCGATGGTTTTCGGTCCATGGTATTAGATGCTTCGGCATGTATAAATATATATTGTAACATTGAAAGGAACATAATGAAAAATCAAGCTGGTAGTTCCGATTTTGGGATCCAGGGGAAAATCTCTGTGTATATGTGTTTTAATGTGTTATGCTCTTGCATTGTTTATTTTCTGCATTTTAGAATTCATATGCAGGTACTTTCTGTATGGGGTTAAAACCTACATTCTCTAGCTAGGTCATTACATGTGCTCTAATAATTTTACATGGTATTACAATGATGAGGGGATTGGAAAAGCTACATGAATACTTTTTTTCAAGTTTGAAGGTCAAAGCATTGGAAACTACTGGGAGATTGAAAGTGCTAGAACTTTACACAAATTGAAAGTGGAAAAAAATGCCAAAGAATTGAACTGGTGAAAGAATAAAATTATTTTACGATTGTAATTGAACTGACTACTTATGCGTGCTCGTGCTAGGTCAAGCCCTTGCTACCGACTTGATCATGCCTCACCTTCGGCTCTCTGCCATGGCCCCTCCGGAAACTTCACCAGAGGCGGTTGTTGATCAACATGCATTTTTCAGCTCTGGTTAAGTCCTTACCTCTCCAGAGGCCTCACCCAACAATCTCCAAGTTCGTGAAGAAGCTCGATGTTTTGCAGGAATTCAATCTCCCCCCAGGTCTGCCTCGTATGGTTACTCTTGCCCTAGCAGAACGAGGACTCATTGGGAAATTTACCAGGATTTGGCCATCGCCAAAAACAGTTCAAAGATGGGTAGAAAGGAATTGGTCTGATAAAATTCAAGGAAAAATATCCATTCGATTTTGTGGAAAATGGTACTTCACCTTTCATTTTGAAACTAGAGAAGACAAAGACTTGATATTCAGGAATGGGCCCTATTTCATGGATTCAAGAGGGCTATATCTCAATAAATGGACTCTGGATTTCGATCCCGAGTTGGATATTCTGAGTGTTGTTCCTGTGTGGGTTCGACTTTCACATCTCCCTCTCCACTGCTAGGGATACGAATTGGTTCGAGCTATTGGGAATGATGTGGGCAGATACATTGACTGCAGTGAACTAAAATACAATATGCAAGCTTGTGCCCGCATATGAATAGAATTAGATCTCAGCAAAGGACTTCCAGAGGCCATCAAGCTGACGGTGGATGATTGGACCCACATTCAACAATTGGATTACAAACAGATTCACTTCAAGTACAAGGTATGTCACGAATATGGACATTTTGCTAATCGCTGTACTAAATTAGTTGATGTAGAGAATATTCAGCAAGATGGACGTTGGGAAATAGTTAAGAAAAAGAAAGCAGCCCTAATCCCCAAGTCAAACCCTGAAGCTGGCTCTGCTCGTAATCCTCCCATTCCACCCTCCTTATCCCTCTCTAATTCCTCCCTTCCATTCTTGGACCAGTGCCTCCCCCAACCACCTCCTTCGTCTTCAAACCCTTTCCATATCCTCACTCCCCAGAGTACAATCCCCCCACCCCCCTCCCCCTTGTGGCTCAAATCGATGCCCTTGAATCTCATCTCCCTCTTATTATCTCCTCCACCCTCCCTCCTGATCCACCCTCATCTAGAATTACCAGAAGTAACTCAAAGGAGCATGGTGCAACGTTAGACACTCAAAAGAGAAATGGGCCAAGAAGGAAATCTGCCAAGCAGCATAGAGATTAAAATACCGAGAAGGATATACCCATGGGCACCCAGAACCCCATAGAGTCCTACATCTTGGGACAAATCGACAAAGATACAATAAGCAAGGAGCAGGGAGGGTGTGTAACTCTTCGTAACCCCCACATGAAATGATGAAAGTCTTCTCCTGGAACAGTAGGGGACTAGGGCACCCCTCCAAAATATCTACCTTAAAATATCTAATAAAACAAGAGAAACCAAGAGTTGTATTAGTTCAAGAAACAAAGCAAGGGCAGCAAGAAATGAAAAAACCAAAACATACCATAAAAAGTACAAAGGTAGCATTTGTGAATCAAGAGGAGCCTCTGGGGGAATCGCAACACTTTGGGACCAAAAAACTTAGAGTCTCACAGTAGAAACAATCAATCAACACTAGATAAACTCTGCTCTAGAGAGTTGTTGGCCAGATAAATCGATCTTGTGGACAAGGCCGATCTTCCTAGTATCAACAGATATCTAGCAACAAATAGGACAAGCAAATTTACCTTTCTCTAAACATATTGTGATTCATTAATAAAAACTAAAGAGTTGTTTAGGCCCTACCTTAAGTCCAACTCTAGTTTGTGGCATCCATGCTCCAACCATCCGAAAGAGTTTCCTTTTAAGAACCTGCAATCACAAACAAGCACAAATCAAATAATGCGCATAGCTAATATAATAAATTATGTTCATCATGGTGATCAAGGAATCCATGAAATAAACCATAAAACATAGCGTATTGAGAAAAATAAACTTCATTGTATTAACTTTGAAATAGAGGAACTTTACAACCTTTGGTGCCTTGATGCTATACAAGTTCTTCCCAGGGTCCAAACATGAATCTCCTCTACTTTGACAAGCCTCACTCTCTTCCAAATGAGATCAAAAAGGTATGTAATCTCTTCTCTCAAAAGCTCAATTAGGAAGACTAAGTTCCAGTAGCATTTCACCTCAAAAATATTCAGCTTTCAACCTCCTCAGTAACCATCCCAATGCTTCATTTTATAGTGCAAAGGAAAGAGGTTACAGGTCCACCATTGAAGGTATAGATTCGTCCTTCAAAGGGATAAGCTCCTCACATCAAGGGGTTAGCTCCTTAAGGTATGGGATGCATCAAACTTTAAGGAGCGAACTTTCCAACTCAAGATTCCCTCTAGAAGCTTTCAGAAATGACTCAAAGTGAGTTTTTAAGAATCTACTTGTGCCTTTTTGACTTTTATAGGGGTCCACACCCATTACACAGAGACAAAGCAATCAGGTGCATTGGGGACATGACCATTAGGTGTGGGACCACAGGTAATGCTAAGAGAAAGTGCAGAACCAGAGTTTTAAAGATTTTTAAGGTCTTTCTCTTATTTTCAAGGCTTGATATGAAGAACTAAGGTTTAAGACTTCCAAAGGAGGAAGGTATGAGTGGTGCTAGACTCACACAGATTGCAGAATGTCAAGGTGACAATTTCCGTGCAACAGATTTCCCCCTAAAGTACGAAGTCTGTAATAGATGAGGAAAGTTTTTGTCATCTAAGAAGAGTGAAGTACTTTATCATTTCAAGGATCTTCCTGTGGACACCTTAGTCAGAACTTGTAAAAACATTCAATGAAATATATATATATATATATATATGAACATATCATCGTTGAGGTAGGCATTCCCATACTTCGATCAAAACTAACTAGAAAAATATCTAAATTTCTCTGATACAGGAATGATTTTGTAATACATCACGAGTATATACATATGTAGACACAGTAAGGGCACAACCATCAGTTTATGAATACTCCACTGTATAATGAATAACAAAATTCCTCACAGCCTGGATGGTAGAAACTAGATCCAGGGTCTTGATTTCTGCTTTCCGAACTAGTACGATTCTATCAATGTTAATGAATGTGTTAAAGTCGAACATGGTAGAAACCACTTGATTACCAGTCAATGATGTGAACTGTTAACAAGTGTGAGAGAAACCACCAGTAATGTCAATGGCTCTCAAAGTACTCAGTACAATCCATGAAATGTGAATAAATGAGTCGATGTCGAACACGTCACAAATCCTTTGATCGAAGGTCAGTGATGCAACCTGTCATCACAGGCAAGAAACCTGCGATTAGGGCATGCAGATTCCAAGGTACTAACGATTTCTAGATCATCTTTCTAAATAATGAGTTGGAGTCGATAGAAAGTGATTCGTCGTAGGTAAGCCCATAACACGAAATCACAGATCAAATTTTGAAGAAATATATTTGTCAAGGACTAACTCATGGATAGTCAAGATGGATGATAGATATTTTGCAAATGAATGGTTTATTTGAACTGACCTCTTGAACACATAACAACACTGCAGATGGTTTGGTGACAATTGACCCAAACTAATACCCAGAAATCGGCTGAAGACTTTCAATATGGTTTGATTAATTGTTAGGCAAAGGATTTCCCAACCTATGTGAACAAAAAGTGTCATGTTCAAGAGTCGTTAACTGCTTTTCTAAACACAAAGTATAACAAACAGGGTCATTTTTCTCTCTTTCCCCCACCATTTCTGGCAATTACCTATTTATTTTTGACAAGCTTGAGGAAGATAACATTTGCTTGATTATAAGTTCATCCTTCGGATGAGTCCAACTTAGTTTAAAATTTGAACCCTAAGAAGGAGTGGGCCGCTTTTGTTTAAACTTGAACAGGTCCTTTACTGTTAAATTTTAACGAGTCCAGTATAGGAAAAACTTGGTCTTTTTCAATTTTAGGGAGTCAGAAGAAAAACTTAAGAAAACTCCATGGTTGCCCTTTTTCATAAATTTGTGTCCCCCAAGCACGAAAAAATATAAAATAATACTTGAGAGAACCACTTGACCATTACGATCAAGGAGTTCTTTTCATAATTAGTGACTCCGATTTGAAAAAGTAAAAAAGCGATTGAAAACGCATCGTTTTATAACCAATATCAAACTTCAAACGACAAAAGTTCGACAATCTTTTCATGTTTATACGTTCAGAAAAGAGTTGTAAGTGGACAGTCTTTTTAGTTTGGTTTTAATGAGTTTAAAAAGGGAAAAACTTGGCAATATTTCCATATTTTACGAGTGAGAAAAGAGCTTAAAGAGGACTCGTCCTAGAGGAATGAGTGGTATAAAGGGTAGAAACTGGTTATGGCAATGGTGGAACTGCTCAAAACATGTCAGGGTTAATTGGCTGGCTAATAAAACCACTCATAACTGCGGTCCCTCAGGAAAGGTAAAACAACCAAGTGAAAGCATATGATCATCCAAAGAGATGATGGCAATGGAATGAAAACAACCAAGTCTCATCTAACAAAATTTAGCGAATAAAGACGGCAATCACGAGATGTAAACTAGATATGGGTTCAATTTTACACATACTTGAACCATAAAGAACTTTGCTTGGATTCAGTTTCATGTTTAAAATTCGAACCCTAAGAAGGAGTGGTCTGCTCTTCTTTAAAATTGAATCGGTCCTTTAATGTTAAAGTTTAATGAGTCCAGTATAGGAAAAGCTCGGTCTTTTTCAATTTTAGGGAGTTAGAAGAAAAAATTAAGAAAACACCATGGCTGTCCTTTTTCGTAAAATTGTGTCCCCCAAGCCCGAAAAAGTATAAAATAATACTTGAGAGAACCGCTTGACCCTTACGATCAAGGAGTACTTTTCAAAATTAGTGACTCTGATCTGAAAAAGTAAAAAAGCGATCGAAAACACGTCGTTTTATAACCAATATAGAATTTGAAACGACAAAATTCCGACAACCTTTTCATGTTTATACAATCAGAAAAGCGTTGTAAGTGGACCGTCTTTTTAACTATGTTTTAATGAGTTTGAAAAGGGAAAAACTTGGCAATATTTTCATATTGTACAAGTCATAAAAGAGCGTAAAGAGGACTTGTCCTAGAGGAACGAGTGGTATAAAGGGTAGCAACTGGTTCCGGCAATAGTGGAACTACTCAAAACATGTCATGGTCAAGAGGCTGGCTAATAAAACCACTCGTAAATGCGGTCCCTCAGGAAAGGTAAAACAACCAAGTGAAAGCATATGATCAGCTAAAGAGATGGTGGAGATGGGATGAAAACAACCAAGGCTCATCTAACAAAATTTAGCAGATAAAGACGGAAATCACGAGATGTAAAATGGGTATGGGTTCATTTTTACACAAGTTTGAACCTTAAAGAACTCTGCCTGGATTTGGTTTCATGTTTACACGAGCTTGAAATGAAAAACTATGCTTGGATTTGGTTTCATGTTGACACAAGCTTGAAATTGAAAACTATGCTTGTTATAAATTTGCATGCCCCCACCATAATGACTCAATAGAGGTACATGGCCCCCAAGCTTCATTGCATTCAACCATGTGGATGAAATGAAGATTCACTTTTGAGATCTTGAAAAGACTAGACTGGGAAAGGGAGTTGTTCCATTTCTTAATGAGGTTGACACAAGAAAAGAACTATCCTCGAAAACCTTGTTTCATTTTTTAAATGAGCTTGACACAAGACAAGGAACTATGCTCATAACATCCAGTTTCATTTTTTAACGATGTTGAGACATGAAGAAACTATCCTCGCAACATCCAGTTTCATTTTTTAATGAGGTTGATACAGGAACAAACTATCCTTGCAACATTAGGTTTCATTTTTTAATGAGGTTGAGATAGGAAGAAACTATCCTCATAACATCTAGTTTCAATTTTAACGTGGTTGAGACAGGAACAAGATATCCTCGCGATATCCAGTTTCATTTTTTAACGAGTTTGAGACAGGAACAAACTATCCTCACGATAGGTTAGGAATCAGAAAACGAATGTACAACCTGATATGCAATTTCAAAAGGACTCATAGGCATCGCGCCATCAAATGAATCCACCTCAGAACCGGAAGGTATGATTCGAGGATCATCAAAAGCAATAATGTTCGATGAAATCATATGAATAGTTACAAAAGAAGGTGATACGTTAGGAGGAGGAAAAGAAAAAGTTCCTAGTAAACCAGAATCTTTAATCAAACCTACTCCAACATCTTGGTAAGGGATAGTCATTTTACTGATATGCTGAACACTATTTGTAGAGGCTCGGTCGGATGAGAAATAACTCAGTTGGTCTATCGTAATGATCTTTCTGTTATGAGGAAACTTAACAAGCCGAAAGACCGATGAAACAATAGCAGTCATAGCGTAAGACCAACTACGACCCAAGAGAAAGTTGTAATCTAGAGGGGCATCAACCACTTCCACATCTAGATTAACAGTTTTGCTTTCTACCCCTATAGGTAAATCTTCCAAAATACTAAAAGGTTGAAACCCTCAGCCATCGAAAACCTTTAGAATCATTGGGGACTAATTAAGTGTAGGAGGACCAAGTGATCTCTAGCGCTGGATCGACATAATACACGTAGAAGCTCCCTCATCAATCACAGTCTGAAAGCAAGGTCTGTTTTTGACTAACAATGGAATCTGGAAAGCCATTTGATGAGGAAGGCGGGGCGTACTATCCTCTAAATCGAAGATTATTAGGTTCGAATCCTAAATATCGATAGCTCCTATAACAGAAAATAGTAATTTACGTTGTGATGGGCATGATTGCAGCACTTCCAAAGCCGATATTGTTGAAGGGGCAACAGCCAGGTCTTCAACAATGTTATAATTCTAAGGAGCTCTCCCAGCTGATTTCCGAAATATACCTTTAGCAGGTAGTTTGGTTACTAAGTGTGTGTCGGATTTCTCTATCTGTAATGGATCAGAAACAGGAGGAGCTGAAGTTGATGGGTTTGAATTAGAAGATTCTTCTTCTTTACCATCAACAGGATTGTTACTACCATAATCTTGCAATTGCGTCGCAATCCTGAGATGAGACATCATTATGATGGTTTCTTTTGAGGTATTCGAGGAAGAAGCAACCGTTTTACTATCTTGAGTAGGAGAAGGATACTTCAAGACAATATGCATTTGACAATCTTTAACGAATTTTGAAAACTCTACTTGATATGGGCATTCTTTAGTAAAATGATCCTTGTTCCAGATGAAACAAGGATAGCGAGGTTTTCATTTTTCGTCAATAGATTCATTTTTATTTGTTTTATCTTTTGAATTTTGATTGGTTTTATTCTTCCCCTTCTCTTTACTACTGGATTTGGTTGGAGATGAATCTACAACATTGACATCGACAGAAACTTCAACGGAAGAATCTTCTTTTTGGGAATCGGGAAAAGTTATTGTAGGAGAAGAATTCTTTGAAGATTTCTTCTTTCTCTTAGAACTAACTAAACCAATCATACCATCAGCGGCATGAAACCCTGAAGGAGCTATAGTTTTTGGACGATCAGGGATTTTTTCATGTAAAGTAATTAACTGCGTATAAACGAGGTCAAGGTACTCAACCTGAGCAATGACTTGCTCTTCAGTAACAACTCCTGCCTTAGCTACATCTTCAGTGATTTTATGTGATAATGATTTAACGAACCATTTTGCTAAAATTTGATCTGGAATGAAAACTTTCACCAAACGACGTCTACGTCACTATTCATGAATATGACCAGAAATATATGTGGACGTAGATTGTTTTAATGAAGTTAATAATTCTGTTTCGTTGTTGTATCTGACATGCAACTGAAAATGAGTTAAGAAAGAAGTAGCTAACTGACTAAAATTATAAAAAGAACCTTGTGGTAACTCAATGTACGATTTGGCAGCAAGAGCAATAAGAGTTCTTTGAAAAAGACGTAAGCGAATTGAATCATCAATGATGGAATTAGATGCACACCAGAGGTGATAAGTCATGACATGATTTGACGGATCCTCACCTGACTTACCCTCGAATTTTGAGATATCACTAGGCAACTTATTAGGCATTGGCGGCCAATACGGAAGATAATAAATTGGATCATTCATAAGCCGCGACAAATCTGGTAAATCCAAAGTTGCAATAAATGGTAACTGACGGTTAGGTTCATGGAAACCTTGTGTAATGAGACCAGCTCCAGAAGGAGGATATCTAGGATAACCTGGAATTGGATTTGCATTAGGAATGTTATAACCTCTTAGGAAACCAGAATTAACAGGACCAAACTGGGGTTGTTGAGGCTACTAATAAGTATAGTTAGCGTACGGTTGATACTGATAAACTGGATTTTGTATAGTAGGACCGGATTGATACTGTCCCTGGTATGGTTGACTCGTGGCAATTGTACATGGACCAGATTTTCCTGCAGGCTGGAGCAAAGTCTAGACCATAGGTCCGGACTGGGGCACAGAGACTTGAGGAGTGACACTGATGCAGGGATAGTAGAAACCAGAGCTATAGATACTCCAGAAATAGGTGTGGTAGGTTGAACAGAAAATGCAGTAGTTGTAGCAGCAGCTCGAGGAGGAGTTTGAGGTGAGCTAGGGCAAGGTTGCTGAGCTAAACTAGGTGCAGAGGTTTGAACAGTAGGCTGGACAAGTTGCTGGGTTGGACCAAAATCCAAAGGTTGTCCAACTTGATTAGATAACTGCACATTAGGTTGCAAATTCTGTTGAGTTTTAGATGGATCCCACACCATGTTCATTCTAGAACCCATAAAAGGCTGTACATAAGGAGGACCATAACCTGGTTGAACGTAGGGTTGATAATTAGGAGGTACATTTCTAGTTCCTTGTAAAAATGACTGACCAGAAGGCGGTTGGAAACCTTGAATCAGGTATTGACCTTAAGGTTGATAGCCCTGAGGCATGTACTGAATCTGGGGTTGATAAGCATCCTGAGGAATATGGGGTTGACCTTAGGGTATGTATTTTCCTGAAGGTTGAAAACCTTGAGGTAACCCTTTAAGCAGAAATTGACTACCTTGGGGTTGCCCCCCAGGCAATAAATGAGTACCTTGAGGTTTCCCTCGAGGTGGTAAGTGACTACTTTGCCCCCTAGGTGGTAACTAACTACCTTGCCCCCTATGTGGTAACTGACTACCTTGAGGTTGAGGATCTGGAATACTACCAGACATCATAAAAATTTGTTCTACGTTCAACGTTTTAGTTCCATTATTACTAGGTGATAACTGATATTCAGTTGTTCGAGGAGTTGCTCCTGAAAAAGTACCAGAAAGTAACTGGTACCCAAAAGGAACAGTAGGACTGCCATATAAAAATTTTCTTCGTGATTGGGAAAGCATAGATCATTGTCTCGACATGATTAATCAAAATTAATAATCTTTGGTTGTAGGATGAAAATAATCACACGCAAAAAAAAACAAATTCAATAAAAGAACCTAAAGTCTCTAAAGAAAAAAACGACTGAATCACATGCCTAAAAAATCTAAGAGTTCAAACCACACACAAATAGTAACTTTCCATACCAAAAACACTAGTTGGTGATGAAATCCAACGTCGCAAAATTCAATACAAAAAGGGCGGTTGGAACAGTTACCCCGACAACCTACTTAACGAAACAGACTGGAACAAGTTTCTTCACATAACCATCTCGAGTAAAGAGAACCCCCCAGAGATTCCAAGTGAGTCTAGTCGACGTCTAGTCCAGGTACAGTGAGACCCATCCTTCATCGTCACCTTAGGAAAGAATCTTAAGATTATGGTCACTAAGGTTACCAACAGTAACAAATACAACTGGGGAAATAGTCTACTATCCGATCTACGCGCAACGGCAGAGTAACAAAGTTCAATCCCCTCGAAGGCTCCTCGACATGATGAATCTGAGATTTACCAACAAATGACCCCAGGCTCCTTGACAATGGTTAGTCCGAGGTTTACCATTTTTAATATGCGCAAATATTCTATCTTTCCCAATGAGACAGACTTGATTGTCTCAAAGGTTCGGACATGATCTCGTGATTGACTCCTTTAAGAGGAGCTTCCCAGATTATATCAATTACAATTGGATTTATTTCCTACCGCAAGATATAGCTACTTGTTTGTTTTAACTATCTTGGAGAGTTAATTACTCCCTACTCAAAGATACTTGCCTAATCTATATTGGTGATAAGAGTCCTAGAAATAAAAAGATTGCTAGATCAATTTTAAATAAGTGTTACTTTTATAGGTTGTTTCTTATGTCAATAGGTATGGAAATGAAACTTTGATGGTGTGAGGACTCGGCTCCAAAAAAACTAAAAAATGCACCTAAAATGATAAACAATTTTTTTTCCTTCAATGAATTTCTAGCTAAAAGAAAGAGTTGAGAATGCAATTATTTGAAAAACAAATATTTCCTTCAACATGTAAATGAAAAGAAATTTTTTTATCTTTTTCAATAAACTCAAAATGAGACTACTAATTATGCTCACGAAAAATAAATCCCTTTTCTTTGTAACCACTCAAAACTACAGAAAACAATTCTTTCAAAAGAGATTCTACAATTTTAGAAAACACTCAAAACTATGAAAAAACTAATCTTGAGATCTAAAAACTTCTAAAAATCTAACTGATAAAAGCTTCAAATCTTTTTGAGGATGTTTTACTTAGCTATTCAGTAAACTAAGGATTAATTCGTTCAAAAAAACAAATTAATCAAAAAACATCCAAATGTGTTTTCTTTTGTAAAAATGAATTTCAAAACTTATAACCAAGTTTGTTCAAACATTTGCAAATGAAAACGAAACATATTTCTCATTTAGGGAAGATTCCACAGACAGGTCAGACTCATCAAGAATACAAAAGACACCAGGGTAATCTAAGGTTTTTCAGACTTCTAATATTTGAGTCACTATAGAGACCAAGTGAAAACTACTTCAGGCATGCAAAAACTCTAGAAAATCATATAAAACAAAAATGCCAATGGAACTCACTCACAAGAGACTTTTGACAGGACACATCCAAATATGGGCAGAGACTAAAAGTCTTAAACAAATCCTAAACTTAACTCGACGAAAATATTTTAGGTTTTTCAAAAAATTTGATAGGGTCTGCAGGCCTCTAGTATAACTATATGAGGTACCGCTTTGTGCAGTAAAGGAACAGTGCGGGGATGTCCGCACTGTAATATAAACAAAATGTGTGGTCCTCTCGAAAATTTCGAAAAAACAAAAAACAATACAGAACTTAAAAACTACCCAATCCCACACACATCAATAAAAAACCAGAAATAAGAACAAGTTTCTCAGGTCAAAGACAAAGGAAAATCAAAGAACCAAATTCAGTTCCCCAGTGAAGTCGACAATTTGTTGGCTAGATAAGTCGATCTTGCGGACAAGGCCAATCTCCCTAGTATCAACAAATATCTAGCAAGAAGCAAGAAAAGCAAATCTACCTTTCTCTAAACATATTGTCATTCATTAATAAAAACTAAAGAGGTGTTTAGACCCTACCTTAAGTCCAATGCTAGTTTGTGGCAGCCATTCTCCAACCGTCCGAAAGAGTTTCCTTTTAAGAACCTGCGATCACAAACAAGCACACATCAAATAACACCTGCATAGCTAATATAATAAATCATGTTCATCATGGTGATCAAGGAATCCATGAAATAAACCATAAAACACAACTTTTTGAGAAAAATAAACTTGATTGTATTAACTTTGAAATAGAAGAACTTTACAACCTTTGGTGCCTTGATGCTGTACAAGCTCTTTCCAGGGTCCAAACAGGAATCTCCTCTACTTTGACAAGCCTCACTCTCTTCCAAATGAGATCCAAAAGTTATGTAATTTCTTGTCTCAAAATCTCAATTAGGAAGACTAAGTTCCAGCAGCATTTCACTTCAAAAATATTTAGCTTTCAACCTTCTCAGTAACCATCCTAATGCTTCATTTTATAGTGCAAAGGAAGGAGGTTATAGGTCCACCATTGAAGGGATAGAGTCCTCCTTCAAAGGGATAAGCTCCTCACATCAAGGGCTTAGCTCCTTAAGGTATGGGATGCATGAACCTTTAAGGAGTGAACTTGCCACCTCAAGATTCCCTCTAGAAGCTTCCAGAAATGACTCAAAGTGAGTTTTTAAGAATGTACTTGTGCCTTTTTGACTTTTAGAGGTGTTCGCACCAATTACACAAAGAAAGAGCGGTTAGGTGCGTAGGGGACATGACCATTAGGTGCGGGACCGCAGGTAATGCTAAGAGAAAGTACGGAACGAGAGATTTAAATATTTTTAAGGTCTTTCTCTTATTTTCAAGGCTTGATATGAAGAGCTGAGGTTTAAGACTTTCAAAGGAAGAACGTATTAGTGGTGATAGACTCACACAAATTGCAGAATGTCAAGGTGACAATTTTCGTGTGACAAGAGCACTACAAATAATCAAAGGATAGTCATTTGTAATGTATACACTCCAAATCATTATAGAGACAAGGAACAATGCTCGAGAACTCTCAACGGAAATAATAACATTATTCTGGGGGGAGATCTAAATATCATTTTGCACTCTAATGAGAAGCGAGGAGGGTGCTTCTCTTTTGATCCCTACAGAAACCAGGTGGAGACTATCATGCAGGACCGCGACCTTCTAGATGTAGTCCCAAAAAATCATAGATTCACTTCAAATAATCGCAGGCTAGGGAAAAACAATATTATGGAAAGGTTGGACAAAATTCTAGTGAATGTTTCACTTCTCTCCACTTTCTCTGCAGCTTACGCCTTCATCCATCCCTTCACGGCTTCAGATCACTACCCCATATCTCTGATTCTTGAAACCCACTACTCACTGGGACATATTCCCTTTAAGTACAGTCCTTTGTGGAATGATAAATTAACAGTCAAAAGTATTATTCAAAGTAGTTGGCAGCAACACATAGAAGGATCGTCGGGTTATATCTAGGAAAGAAAAAATAAAAGAGTCAAATATGCTCTTAAGGACTGGGCAAAAAACTGCTACACTGAACCAGAAAACGAGAAAAGAGAGACCAAAGCCAAATTGTAGGATCTCCATAGCACAATTGAGGGGCGCGGATTTTAGCAGGAAGATAAAGATCTTGAAGATAAAATCTATTGCCAGCTATATCGTATCAATAGAGAAGAAGAGCAGAAATGCATAATTAAGTCTAGGTAGTTATGGCTAAAAGGAGGAGACAAAAATTCGAATTTTTTCCATAAGAAAACTACATTGCAGAAAATTAGGAACAACATTACACCTATTGTTGATAGAGAAGGAAACCTACAAACCAGCCAAGGTGCTATCAAGCAGGCAGCTTCAGATCATTATAAGGAACTGCTAATAGAAACTAAGGAAGAGGAAGACTATTCAGAACTGTTGCAATAACTTCCAAGTGGGATCAACAAATAAATCAATGACAACTTGAGTAAGGAGATAGAAGAAGAAGAAATAAGAGGAGCGATCTAGGCTCTCCACCCAGACAAAACTCCTGGACCGGATGGCTTTCCAATCTGCTTCTACAATGCTCGCTGGGGTATTATTAAAAAGGATTTTATGAAAATGATGAAATGGATCCAGTGTAAAGGGAAAATTGGAGGCTATACCAATTCCACCTACCTAGCCCTCATCCCCAAAGAGAATCACCCTATGACCTTCTCCCACTTCCAACCCATTTCTCTTTGCAACTCCTCTTACAAAATACTCTCAAACCTCTTCTTCCTTCGCTCATATCTGAAAACCAAGGCGGTTCTGGCCAATAAGAAAATATTTCATTCGATCCTCCTTGTCCAAGAAGAAATCCATTCAAGTCATTCCAGAAAAGAAAAAGGGTTCATCTTGAAGCTAGATTTGGCCAACATGTTTGATAGGTTAAGGCAATCCTTTCTTATCGTTGTCCTTAAGAAAATGGGTTTTGCTAAGCCCTTCCTTGATCTCATCAAACCTCGTATCATGGGACCTTAGATTCCCCCCCTTATCAATGTTATACCTGGACCTCGCTTTCAATCTTCGAGAGGGCTGTGACAAGGTTTCCCTCTCTCCCCTTACCTGTTTATCTTGATGGCGGAATCCTTCAGCAAAGCTTTAGATTATAAGAGACAAATTGGTCTCATCACTGGCATAAAATTCGAGAATGGAGTCAAAAACATAAACCATTCCCAATTTGTGGATGACACTCTATTAATAGGAGGGGCATCTGTCACAATAGCTCATTGTTTCAAAACTCTTCTAGACAAATATAAGAGTTATTCAGGAGGCATGATCAACCATCTAAAAAGTTGCATCTATGGTTGGCATGCAACAGCCCAAACCCTCCATAATATAGCCAACACCTTTAGGGTCCCTTGCAAATTGAATTGGGATTATTTCACCTATCTGGAAATGCCTATGAGCATTAGGCCCTTAAAAGCTGAAATCTGGGACACATTTATAGACAAAACGAAGAGGAAAGTGCAGCAGTGGGGTTCTACTTGGCTTAACCCGGAAGGCTGCCTTCTTCTCCTAAAATCAGGGCTCTCATCTCTTCCTCTCCACAAATTCACTCTAATGCAGGCCCCAGCCATATTCCATAAAAAAATGGAAAGTATTCTTTGCCATTTTCTCTGGCAAGGGGGAAAAATGAAAAAAAGAAGTACAATCTTGTTAAATGGAAGTAAGCAATTCAAGGCGGGGATTGTGGAGGACTCAGAATTAGATCTCCCAAGCTCTCAAATTTGGATTTTGGAGGCAAGAGCATGTGGAGACTAATTAGCAAGCAACCAGAATGGTGAAAAAGAGTTCTAGGAGTCAAATATCTAAGTTACCCAAGGTAGCAGCTTTTGGACTGTGAAATACCCGCTAGAAACCGTACAAAAAATTGGAAACTATGGAAAAGAGTAATCCCTTTTTTGGTCCAAAACACCTCCAAAGTCCCCAAGGGAGGCAGTATTATTAAAATTGCTGCAGGCAAAATTATGGGAATCAATCCATCGGTAGTTAACCAGGTACAGATAAAATCGTTCTCTTTCTTTACAATAAAGGAATTCATTATCTGGACCAAATCTCGCAATGGGACACCCACTCATAGATATCGATGGGATGGACCTTTCCACCCATACCCTTAGATCTTAAGGAGAGCTTTGACATCCTTCAAGCCCTTCTCCACAACATCGCCCTCATAATTAAAAATGACATCGATAGTTTGCGATGGGATCCTACAAGCTCCAATTATACAATTCAAGCTAACCACCAATACTTATATAACAAAGAATATCCTGCTCCTGCTTGGGCTCATTGGAACATTGTCTGCAAATCTGAGGCCATCCCCAAAATCAAATTCTTCATCTGGACCCTCTTGAAAGGGAGAATTCTCACAACTAATAATCTACAAAAGAGATTTATAGCAAGAACTTCGCGATGCCCAAATTTTAAAGAAGGAGAAGAAACCATCCAGCATCTCTTTATCACCTGCCCTTTTGCAATTTTGTGCTGGAAAGGAATATTTACCCATGATCATCTTCCATGGAATTCCCAAAACTCCATTGGTGAGGTTTTGAATCTATGGAAGAAGAGTTACCCTTGGCAACATAAGAAGAACAATATAGCCAAACGGGTTTGGTATGCCCTCGCCTATGCCGTTCTGTGGAAAATCTGGTTAGCAAGGAATTGTATGATTTTCCCAAACAAGGAAACCGTCAAAAGGAATCTTGCAAGGAAAAAGGTTTAACGTTAGAAACCATTTCTGCCAAAAATCTGAACAAAATTGATGTCGTTGGCCTCTGTGTTGAGGAAAGGGATTTTATTGGCTATTTGTTAAATAAAAGAAATATCAATCGGATTGAAAGCAATTCTAGCATCTAGTCTACATCCCCAATCATAGTTAGAAAATAAGAAACAAAGAAGAAGAATTTTCAAGTTGGTTCCGAGGGAGAAATCTCCACTATCTCTTCTTCGATGGAGCTTCTAAATCCAACCCAGGAATAGCAGGTGCAGGCGGAGTCATCTACAATCCCAGTGGTAGCATTATAGCCACTTATGAATTGGGACTGGGCTCCTTATCCAACAACAGGGTAGAAGCTCTTACCCTCTATCAAGGTCTAAATCAACTCCAAAAATTTGGAATTAGAAAAGCGCTGATTTTTGGAGACTCTGCCACAATCATTAGTCTCATGGTTTGCAATCGAAAGGCATCCAATATCTTCCTTCAACAAATGATTAACAGGTCTCAAGCTCTAACCCGTCAAAACATGGATCTTAGGTTTTTCCATGTGCTCCGCTCTCTCAACAAAGAAGCTGACATTCATGCCAACAAATCTTGTGGCAAACCCAAAGGCAATCTTCTTTGCAATAATACAGAATCCCATCATCATCTCCCGTAATCTTTTCCCTCATCATAATCTGTGGTAATTCATCTAAACCTATCCTCCGCAGCATCTTCATCGGATTCTCTTTCAGACATCTGCATCTGCCTTCCTCCGCCAAATCTCTAATTAAGATCTTCTCTCCTCCCATCAGTCCTGTTGCCCCTTCCACTTTGCCTCGTTTGTCTCGATTCCTTCTCGCTCGTGATCCTGTGACTCCCTCCTTCCCTCTCTTGTGATCTCATGCCTCCACTTTCGTGGTCTTCATCTTTTAAATTTGAGCATCCCCCCTCATTCCAGCGCTTAGATTTATTCACTTGTTTTTTTTCGTGATCCTCTGCTTCTGTTCCTCGATTGGGACCTCAGTCTCTGCTGCCTTCCTATCTCATTGTGGTTCTCTGCTTCTCTGTCGCTTGCATTCCCCTCTGCTCTCTGATCAATGCTCTATCCTCCTCCCTTCTCCGCGGCGCCTTCCCTTTTTTTCCCTTTCTTCACCTTAGAAGGGTTATCCCCTCAACTCTTCTGCTCACCAAGATGATCTCTTTTTTAGTCCATCTTCTTCTTTATCTTCATCGACTAGACATAACTCCTTAAACGTTCCAGGTCTTTCTCATTCCAAGTAGAGTGCTAAGACAACTCCCAGCATCCACGATATGGCAACAACTGAAGGCTACCTGCATTGTGTTGATCTTCAGGCGGAATTTGAACAAATCCACGTGCATCAAAGACTTTTGGACACCAAAATATATTCCCATGCCAAACTGACGAGTGAGAAATATGAAGCAGGTATGAATCTATTTCTACACAGAGTCTCCTCGCTCCAGGCATAGTTTAATGATTTGGCCAATAAATGCAGTCATGTTGAAGAGTCAATCGAAATCCTGAAGTACATGATGGAGAAAAGGAATGCACCCAACACTAGGTCTTCAAGTCTTAGAAATGGTGAAGTCGACAGCAAACTAGAAGATTCAACAACACACCAGATCAGCCATGTTAGCATAGATTAAAGATGTGTTGTAGATACTACTTACTTTTGTCTCAGTTTGTTATAGTTTTTACTTACTCTTGTTTTCCAAAACTCAGAAATGATAGAAGTAAAGGGAAACCCTTTGTCTCCAATCATCTCCTAGCTTCGCCTTTGGGCTTAAAACATTGTAACACGGGAGCTTAGTCTCCCATTCTTTTTTTGGAATACAATGAAAAACCGATTATGTGAAAAAAAGAAGAAGAAAGAATAAAATTCTTAGCTTCCACCATTCTTACTCCATACAATTACTATGAATGGAAGCCAATGTTTTTTCTTGACCTTAGGAGCAACAAATTGAACAAGATAATCATGGGAATTGATACAGAACCAATGTCAAAGGATGAGAAGATTGATTGGCTTAACAAATCTAACATGGCTTATGGAAGATTGTGTCTATAATTGGATCATAGATATTGAATCAACAAATGAAATGTGGACTACATTGAAAGGATTCTATGGCTATGAAGATGATATAAAAGAACACCATTCAAGGATATAAATAACTTGATCTATCATAGAAATCATGAAACCATTAGACTTCTTCAACAACATGGACAAATATTCTCGAGATAATCTTGCAAATGAAGACCTTGTTTTTTGTTGTTGAATACCTTGCTTCATTTGTTGCTGATGAAGCTATTACAGATAAGTAGTTTATCATATCTAATAATGAAGATGTCACACATGAGTAAATCCCTTCCTTCGTTGATGATGAAGACTCTGCTACATATGAAGACATTGTTTCGAAAACATGGAAGAGGACTTTGATTCCTCTATTATTGATGATGTTTACGATGCAAATGTGACAAGGTCTCAATTTGATGATACCCCACATGCACTATGAGCTGTAGAGTGATGTATGCATCTAATGAGGCATCTATACCACCTTGCATGCATCAACCAAGGCATCCCTAAATCAATGCATGCATCCTTAGAGATTAGCATGTCCATGCATGCATATATGGAACATGCATCTAATCATAAAATCCATATTGATGTTGCAGGGGGTCCATATTAGCATGCGACCATAGATAAAGGGAATCGGTGCTTGATCCAAACATGGGAGTTGATACCTCTACTTTCGAAAAAAAAAAAGTGTTCCTCCATATCCATTTGCAGAGATGGAGTCCACTTCGGGCTATGTACTTAGTTTGAGATCCAATCCCATTTATTAGTCAAGCAAGAAGGAGGTTGCCATTGTTTTATTATCAACATAGGTAAGTACACAAGAGTAGTCAATGATGATATTTAGGCCATTTGGCTGCAACATTTCCTTCTGGATCTTGGTATCATCGTCTATAGTTTGACTATAATATAGTGTGACAATCAGAGTACATTACAGTTTTGTGAAGATCGAGTGCAGCGAGAACATACCTAACATATCGTGATCCACATGCAATACATCATAGGATTGATTCATAATGAGATCGTCGATTTGCAATAGTATTGCAGTTTTGAGCAAATTGTCCACATTGTCACCAAGAATTTAGCTAAGCAAAAAAATCACTTTTTGTGGGATTGTCTTGGGGTGAACCACACAACTGCTAACAATTGTGTTTTCTTTTAGTTTTCCATTACGTTTTACACGGGTTCCTAAAATGACCTTGATACTTAGACTCATCCATCTTACATCATATTCACCTAGGTTATGCTTAAAAAAGTGTTAATATACATATACATTAGTTAGTTTTGATTAATTTTAATCCTTACTTTCTCATTCTCTTCTAATTTTCTTTTTCAATTCTAGCAAATTTATGCAATTACTAAATCCTTAACTAGGCTCATGCTCTAATAATTTCAGAAAAAGAGTGAAGGTTACTCGTGCACGATGCATTTAGGTGGATGAAGGTTCCTCGTGCGCCATTTAGCATTTAGCTTTAGGAGTGCGGGTAATGGATCAGGGCGCTGACATCATTGCGCTGACGTATTTTAGGTGTCCAAAGTCATCAGGTAATGGGGAAGCGCACTTGCGGATGCCGCAGGATTCGAGAAAGTTTGATTTTAATTCCACAAAATAGATTTGTCATGGAATGCGGGCTCAACCTAGTTGAATAAGGCTTGTCTCGCACCTTTGCTCATCGTGCACCGTTTCAGTTAAACCAGGCTTGTCTCCCAACTTTCTTTATCGTGCACCATTTTGGGGGTAAAGGTCGATGCCGCCATTAGGCTGAACTGTTTTGGTTGTCCAAAGGCAACAGAAAACGCACTTGGAGATGCCGTGGGATTCTTACTGAGAAAGACGTTCATTTAATTCGAGAAAATAAGGTATCAATGAAATTGGACATCAATGCAGAACAGCCGGAGGGTCAGAACAACCTCAACTTCGGCGCCCCTTGTTTTAAATTAGATTCGGCTATAAGTTTGGTTAAATTTTCTGAAAACCATTGCAAGTACCGGTCAAAAACTTTTCGGAAGTAAAAATACCATTGTACTAAATTTTTGTCTACATTGTCTAGATGTGCGCCACGGGACTCGTACCAGAAAAACCTTATTTTAATTGAATTGTTGACTTGGTAATCGGGAGCTCCGCGTTACGGCTCCGACGAGGACATCGAATCTCGATACTGCATAGTTTATTTATATGTGGAAACATGGGCTGGGTGCCAGAGTTGAGCCAGTAAAATGCATTACAATCCTATACATCCTTAGGTACAAAGAAATAACATGTGAGCAACCCTAATTGTCTATTTATGCTGGACCAGCAGAGAACCCAAGTCTTTATATATAGAAGCAAAGTCTTTATATAAATATGAGCACCGGGGAGTTTACTCATCCATCGTTGTGTCATTCCCAAGTATCCATTCCTCCAAAATTTTGCGACCTGCTTCAAAGATTTCGTGGCGTTTGATCTCAGTGAACAAGAAAAATGTCTGGCACTGTTGTCGCTGTGCCCATGTTCGCCGCCCCTTATGAGTTAATACTCAAGGTTAGTCGATGTGATATACTCGTGTATGTATTTGCTCCGAGTGGTTTGGACTTATGAGTGATTTGGGTTTTATAAGTGAATGTGTATCAGATTTGTGCCACAGCAATATATTCTATGCGTGTCTCTGTGTAGATTCTGGGATTGTCATTGAATTTACGGGATTTGTTGCAGGCTATGGGCAATGGCAATTTCTCTACTCCTGATGTCGCTTTGACCTACGACCAAGAGCTTCAAGAAAACGACACGGCCTCCTCTGCCTATCCCGACATCGCGTGCTCGACGACGACAGAACCCCGCGAGCACCTGTTCGACAAGGCCGTCACGCCCAGCGATGTCGGGAAGCTGAACCGTCTTGTCATCCCGAAGCAGAACGCCGAGAAATACTTTCCACTCAACGATAGGTCGGCCAGGGACAAGGGCAAGGGGGTTCTGCTAAATTTCGAGGACACCAGCCACAAAACTTGGCGGTTTCGCTATTCTTACTGGAACAGCAGCCAGAGTTACGTGCTCACCAAGGGCTGGAGCCGCTACGTCAAAGAAAAACGCCTCCAAGCCGGAGACATCGTTACCTTCCAGCGGAGTTGCCGCTCCCGCCGCCTTTTCATCACCTTCCGCCGCCGCCCTTCCCATCTCCTCCCCTATGCTGCCACACGACCGACGTTTAAACGATGCCCTCACGCCATCTATCCCTTTTCCGCGCCGCCACCGCTCGACATCGACTCCGTTGC
This sequence comes from Pinus taeda, assembly GCA_000404065.3. Taxonomy (NCBI): domain Eukaryota; kingdom Viridiplantae; phylum Streptophyta; class Pinopsida; order Pinales; family Pinaceae; genus Pinus; species Pinus taeda. Next base: position 138,000 of record APFE030599596.1, read on the forward strand.
CCACAGTTCGATTCCCTGCGTTGCCAGAAGCAACCCTCTCGTCTTCTTGTCTGCCCTCAAATCTGTGTCAGATGACGGGCAACAGTCCCCATTCCAAGTCGCCGATATTCAAGGGCCGTCTCTGTCAAACAACTGCAATTCATATTCGTCTTCAGTCCGGCTATTCGGAGTTAACCTGCAGCAGCCGCTGTTAAATCTTTGCGCGGGAATAACGGTCGAGGAAGACGCCAAGAAGCGAAAAGCGGAGGCAGCGTTGCCGGAGGCGTTGGCCGATTCGAAACGACGGTTTTAACGGGTACGGTTTGTGATTTATGATTGCTTGTCTTCGAAGAAAATATTGTCAAATTGGAGATGTATTGAAATTTATTTACACCGCAATTATATAAACAAATTATTTAACATCTGACCTTGCAACACTCTTTTCCTGGAATCTCAGGGAAAATTTTACTTTAATTAATAATAATTTGATTGCTCTGGTAGCCCTACCTCTGCCGACTTGTGTATGTGTAAATAATTATAGAATTAGAATTATAAAAACATATCAGCAGAAAAGTAAAATAAACAATTTCCTGGCATCTTTTTTTTTTCAACCGAAAGACACAAATTAATATAAAAGACAGTTACATGTAATTCTGATAAGCTTAAGTGCACCCAGAATCGACAGATAGCAGAGTTTGTCCATTGAGCCAGTCAATAGCTATCTTAGAGTCCCCGCGTTCACTAGCAAGCACAGCTGCACAACGGGTTGTCCCCAACAACAACAGCACCTCTTGCTGGACATTTTATCCATGACCTCCTAACCAATAGAAATGGTATGCTATAGTGGAGCTGAACCTCATAATGCCACCAAATCCACACTCCCTATACACAGCGGCATCACCAGAGTAACCTATAGGGAAGATGTTCTCAAGGTTCCTGTGAGACCAACTGCAAACATGAAATGAAGGTTGCCATAGGCCAATCTCCATAACATAAGCAGCAATGGACAGTGCAGTGGCCCCATATCTGGAGTTTGTACTCAAATATATGGACAGTGCAGTGGTCCCCAAATCTGGAGTTTGTACTCAAATATATTGGTGTTCCTACTGCACCAGATTCCCCAGCAGATATATAT